>JANHZU010006986.1:155238-171259 GCA_032468055.1 Acrochordus granulatus
GCTGGTTAATTTGTTTTATTTCTACTTTATATTGTGTATTAATCATTATTTGTTTCAGATATTAGGGACAATAATTTGTACATAAAATACCATTAAAATGATTTTTATATGAATATTTTTGGCTGAGTGGAATGGTTCATCCGACTTTACATTATTTCCTATGGGAAAATTTGCTTTGCTATACGAGCGTATTGGATTACAAGCATTTTTCCGGAACTAATTCTGCTCACAATCCAGGGTAACTTGTTCTTCTCCTCAGTTGTAGATGCAGTTCTCAGATGGTAGCAGCAGGGGTCATTGGTGTGTAAGGGTGGATTAAATCTACTTTAGGAATTTGATGTTATTTGCTGAAGAGATTTGTGATTTTGACCAGAGCTACTTTCTGATGTGGCAAAAGAGTTGGCAAATGAATTTTGCCATGGATTTTTTTTGCTTAAAAAATTATCAGCCTTTTGAAGCTACTGGAGTAAATCTGAGTTTAGCTTCACATCCTGAAATATATCTATCAGGTGTTTTTCAGTTGGGTAGGACATTGAAGTGTGAAGATCTTGCCTATATGTTTGGCTGTTGCTAAACAGATGGGGGAACATGAGGCAATGCATGTCTTAGAAATATTATCTAATTAATGTAAGAAAAAAGTTGCCAACTAGACCAGTTCAATATCCCTATTTATTATAGTGGCCAACCACTGTATTTCACTTATAGGTGAAAGTGAAGGTGATAACCCTATCATACTGTTGGTTTCAAGCAACTGCATTACAGATCCAGCTTTGCATTGCCAGAGAGAGGGGAGTGGGAGGGAGAGTGACACATTGGTGGAGGCATGGCCTTCTGATCATGAGGTCTCAGCAGACAGGAAAAGGGATTTGTCACAACTGCAAAGCTGTGGAGCTGTAAAGGGGGAGCAAGCTTCCCTCATCTTGGCTCTTTAAGCAGAAGATGGAAGGAAAGGCAAACAGGTGATGTTCATAGCCAGAGAGAAGGGAAAAGCAAATGCTAGATGAAATAATTAGACTGTTCTGGAAATTAGTACATATTGCTTATTCATAGAAACTTATGAAGAAAATAGTCATCTTTGTATATGAAGATAAAATGTGATTCAGTCACTCTGGAAGAGAAGAAGGTAGGAAAGTATTCATGAGTCCAATCCCTATGACGCAGCGAGTGCTATTGTGTTATCCACAACAATTGCTTTTTTGAGCACTTTATATTCTCTTACTCCCTGCATATCCTTTTGACAATTAATAATCAGCATGGCAAGATTGGCACAGATCTGGGACATGTGCATATCAAGCACACATGGAACATATGTACTTCACATGGTAAAGCCTCCATCTGAAAGCTCTTAATAAAGACCACTCACAGAAAAGTGCAAGTAGAATTTCACTTGAGATTTTGTAGGTGCCATCTTGAAGATCTGCAATAACTGGCAATGCATATGGCCAAGACTCTTACCTTTATAGCCATTTTGTCCTCTCTTCTGACACCAAAATGTGTTTCCATCATCCCAGTATATAGGGCTGAGGAAGTTTACATTCTTCCATCTTGTGTGCTAAATAACATTTTTCTTCTGTTGCATTTAACAATAGGCATGTATGAGAGGAAAGGGAAGGGAAGAAAAATGATGCTGAGATGATTAAATCTCCTACCTGCTCTATAAGCATTGCTGTCAGTTGGAGAACCAGATGTAGAATAATTCTAATGGAAAATGGAATGCTCATGCCACTCATTGTGTTCTCCAGTGAATCATGCCCAAAGTTTCAAACTCTGTAACAGAGTAGCAGCAGCTTTGAAACCTTGTTGGTTGTACTCTTCTATGGCGCTGCATATGGGCAGCAGGTTGCCCCCTAAATCACTGGATGTGTAATGAATCCATTTTACTTGGCATCTCTTTTCTTTGTTTGATCTTAATTCTCATGAGAAAATGTGTTTCTGAAGGCCATATCTTTTGCTGTCTCTTCCCAGTTATGTATTCATGCCCAAAATGGTAGGAAATGCCAATATGTTGGAAACTGCTCCTTTGCTCATAGCCCCGAAGAGAGAGAGATGTGGACCTTCATGAAAGAAAATAAGAGTGAGTGGAATATATAAGTATGTATGTATCTATATATATATATATATATTTGGGAATTACAGATTTTTAATCTTCTGGTTTTTCTCCTCCCACCCTTTATGTCTTAAAATAAGTTTGCAAATTCTTGTTTCCTGAATGTATGATTATCATCAGAATAATTCTCCTTGGTCCCCCAAATATCCATGTGCTACAATGAAGTTTTAAATTAGCTTCCACTTATATTAATGAAATGTACTTTTAACTTCATTACAGTGGAGAAGTTGGTAATGTCATGAAGAGGACGATTAGCTGTGGCTTTCTCAATAGTGTCTCTTTTGAAAATGCCCCAAGATATGGGGCTTAGGCCAGATCCAGGTTCTGAAAAGGGGTCTTGATGAGGCAGGGTATGGGCTGAGTTTTGCAACAAAGTCACAACCTCCCCATGCTGTGAGATAATAAGTTGTTCAGAAGGAGCAGCATTACTTCTATTTCATCTGATAGAAAATGTTAGTATCTGTAGATACTATAGCTGAATGACAGCACATGTGCTTTGCATGGAAAAGATCCTAGGTTCAATCCCTAGAATTCTGAAGCAGAACTGAGGAAGACCTCTTTTCTGATATCTGAAGAGTGCTGAGTGAGATTGAATAAGATGGTGACTTGGTAATAAAAAGCTTCTAATCTTGCTAGGCAAATGTTCCTGTTTGGAAAGATTGTATTGACAGGATGCAAAAGTGACTCTAGTTAACCCAGCTGGTATATTCTTGCAGTTTTGGATATGCAGCAAACCTATGACATGTGGCTGAAAAAGCACAACCCTGGAAAACCTGGGGAGGGAACACCTCTAACATCACGGGAAGGAGAGAAGCAAATCCAGATGCCCACTGACTATGCGGACATGGTGGTATCAAATTCTAGATATTATTGTGATCTTCAATGCAGCACTATGCATGCTCAGCCACTGCTGGATTTTGTTGTTTTGCCATAATTTTGCTGAAGAAGGTGGCACATGAGAGGTATCATCTCCAATAGCTGTTCTCTTTATCTCTACAGCCCAAACACAGCTGCTCAATGAGCTGAAGTGGTTGTTAGCTCATCAACTTGGGAAAGCAATATGGAGAAAAAATCCTCCCTGTCTTTTTTATTTTTGCTTTAAAGCATGGTTCTTCTCCATGTGCTCTGCTGGAGATCGGAATGCTCTGATCCCATTACTCAGGGAGAGAAATTTAGACCTGTCACTTCCTGTAAGCAGAGGGATTTGGAAAAGTTTGCATAGGTTTGATGAGTAACTTGGGCACAAAGATTTCTATGTGAGAGATGTGCATCAAGAGCAAGAGGAGCAGTTCTGCTGCCATCTTGAATTCATCATATATTGTCACATATAGAATGATTGCCTACCCTGGAATAGAAGGTTGAGGGCTATTTAATAAATTATATCTGTTTTTTTCTAAGAAGCTCTGAAGGTCTCAGAGGACAGACTGTTTATCAAATTTACATGCCACCAAACTCAAAAATGACAATTACACTTAATTGTAATTTAAATTTTGTTTATCAGTAAAAGTTAGTGATGTCATTCTATATTTGTTGATTATGTTTAGGTTGAACTCAAACTAGTAGGATTTTTTAAAGAAGAAACCTTCCTGTAAAATAAATGTTACCCTATTATATTGATCTACATGTGAACTGTAGCATGAAAGTAGAAAATGTTTAGTAATTCATACCTTTGGTGATAACCCAGCAGGACTTGCTCAGTCAATTATTTATATTAGATGAACAAGTAGAAACAGAAAAATATCTGCTGCTTTTAACAGAATCATTATCTTGGGCTCCTAAGTGTTTATCCCTAAAGCCTTAACAACTTCAGCAGTAGAAAATGTTTAGCTGATGTTCAGTCAGTATTTTTTAACAAAATAAATATGAATCCTCAAAAAATAAGAGATTTAGCCATGGATTATTTTATTGCACAATAATAAAGGATTTCTCAACCATTTTTAGAGCGGTTATAAGTGAAACCTAGTGAAGATGTAGGACTGTCTTCTCTTATTTCCTATGGTTAGATGGGTTATCATTGCTGGCTTTGTGGAAAAAACAGCAACAGTAAGAAGCAGTGGCAGCAGCACATCCAGTCCGAGAAGCATAAAGAGAAAGTCTTCACATCTGACAATGATTCCAACTGCTGGAATTACCGTTTCCCAATGGGAGAGTTCCGGTTGTGTGAAAGGTACAATCTGTAACATTTTCCCTTTTTCAGGTCATGTACTTCTGGTGAAAAGGGAGAGCAGATGCAAGTCCTGCATATCTACAATTTAAAGGAAATTGTCTCTGTTAAGTTTGTGATTCAGATTCAGGTATCATTGTATGCCAGCAGATAAGCCTTTAAATAAGTGTTTCTCAGCTTTAAGATATATGGATAATCATGCTGGCTGGAGAATTCTGGGAGTTGAAATCCATATATCTTGGAGCTGTCAGGGTTGAAAAACACTGATTTAAATATCAAATGTTTTTGCTGGGTGCACCTTTCACAAAGATGGGCTTAAACATACATTCAAGTATAACATGCTCACGTTCTTGTTTACCAACTAAAAAAATGAAATAGCTTAAGCAAATTAGTACATTATAGTCTTAAAGTTGATATGTAACTATGTTTATTCCTTCACTGATGATTTCAGCAGCTCTAAAATCTTGCTCAAGAGTTTCTCTCTTCTACCATTCATTTGTTAGTTTGTCTTCATAATTAATATACCTATTTTCAGGTGGTTCAATTAAAGGTGTCCATTATGTTGGCAGAACATTTTGCTACTGATCCAGATTCCACATGTGCTAGAAACTGATCTGGGCTGTTTGCTGAAAAATTTGTTCCCTTCATGCTAATGGGCCCTATAGCTTTAGGGAAAGATCTTTCTGTAATTTGAAATTAACTTTCTCACTTCAGGTACTAGAGAATTAAAAGAAGACATCTTCCTATTAAAAACTGACAGTTGTGTGCTGCCCTCCTATAGGTTCCAAAAGTCAAAAGGCTGTCCTGAAGGAGAGAAATGTCGCTTTGCTCATGGACAAGATGAGTTGACAGAATGGCTTGATCGCAGAGAAATAATGAAGCACAAACTGGCTAAAGCCCGCAAGGATATGTTGTTGTGCCCTCGAGATGATGACTTTGGCAAATACAACTTTCTATTACGAGATAGTATATAATTCCTGTGAGGTGGGAAAAACAAGCAGACTTTTCAGAGCTGGATTAAGATGAAGCTGGGGCAGTTACAAAGAGACTGATAATTGTTCCAATACCATGGCTTTGATTGTAAAATAATCAAAATGATTCACTGATGTTGAATGGAATTAAGGAGTGAATCATCTGTAGCCATGGATAAAGTGCATCTATCATTTTATTTTCCAATTTTTTTCAGTCTTTTGCCAGTTTTCTTTCATAAAAGAGTTGTTTCTCTCTTTAATTTCCCAATTTTAATTCCGTCTTGGGAAGAGATTCTTATTTTGAGCATTTAATTTTTGATGGAATATTGTAGTGTTATAGGAGCAAGCATAGAAAAAGGTGCAGATTTTTGTTCATGCTCATGTGTTGAATCTTTATGATCATAAACCACAATGTTGAAATTAACAATACAAAATGCTAAATATTAATAAGATAATTAGCTTCCCCCAATTCAATCTGGTTCTAAAATATTCAGATTATTCTAGTGGTTGATTTTAAATAATAGTAGTAAAAGCATTTACTTTTTAACACTACTAAATGATAGTTAAATAAATAATAGTAAAGAATACAGTATTCTCTTTTTTTCCTGATGGCCAGAATTCTATAACTGATGAAAATGGAGAAAAATTTTATTATCTTGTCACATGCCATTAGAAAAGTAATTGGCTGTCTTTGGAGCAATTTTTTTTCATATTGAAGGTCACTGAAAAAGCAAATAGATAACTGATTATTGATCTAGGTCTCATGTAAATGTACATGAGCTAAAGATAACTTTTATTTCTGATGGTATATCAGCAGTCACAACAGTTAAATTTTACTTCTTCAAAGAACGTTAAGGAGACCTAAGAATTCACCTGCACAAGAAAATGTTAATATTTGGGTTTGTGCAGAGAACCTGTTATTGAAAAAAATTATTTCCACTGTACTTGTAGTATTCTCTCTAATAGGTACAGTTTTGGGGGCTATGAAAAAGCCGTAATGATGGAAATGAGATGAAAGGATTTAGTTTGTTATCCAGAAGTGGATTTTATAAATCTGATTATGCCAAAGAATCAGGTTTGTAAACTTTCTTTGGCATTAATAATTTAGCAGTAATTACTTAGATATCTTAGTAATTTTGGTGTCAAGGAGCAAACAAAATTAAATAATTTCAAAAGTTTTTAAAATTGATCTGTTTAATTTAAATTGCAAATAAGAGACTAGAGTTTCCTTGTGAATATCCCAAATTAATAGAATTTAAACATAAGACTAGAAAGCTGTGTGTCTTTCCTTTCCCTTAAATAGAACAAAATCTCCTCTAAACCAATAATATTTAATAAATCTGTGACAAGAATTTCAAGAGTCTATAATCGAAAGCATCTTTACTAGGAATTAAATCCCATTAACTTGCAGTACTTAATTGAGCAATAAAGTCAGAAAAAAGTAAGATGATAGTGACATTTTGCAGAATTATTTTAATAGGCTGCAGAAAAAAATGTTACATTGTTTGATATGAGAAAACAAATTATTTATAATACATGGATTTTGCAACTTAAACTTCAGCATTTGTGGTGCAGTTATCTTTATTTGTCTGGTGGGGAAGTACAAATATATTTAGGGATATATGGTGCTACAAAATTGGCTATTATATATTTGCAAGATGGATGAAGACGTAGCTTGATCTGAATATGAAGGTTTCATGTAAAGATATCTATTTAGAATTTGCAGACTTGCTTACATCAGATCCTTTTCTGTCTTCCTTAATGAAGTGTGAATGTTGTAGAATCTTATACCTTTCTTCTTTTGAAGTAGAATCAGTCAAGATTATCTGTACATGTTCATATGAAGAATGATTAATAGTTTATAATGATTATAAAGGGAAGTGCAGTTATTAGGGAGAATATAATGTCAATCTTTTTCTGCTGTTATTAATTAATGGTAGATGGATTATTGACTCACTCTTTCCTGGTAACTTTTACACTTAAATATCCATTTATGTCCATTACAAAAATTAACCTAAGACCATCTGTTCTCTGGATAAAAGCAATTGTTTTAATGATGCAAAGACCAGCTTTTTCTGAGAAACAGGTATAGGTGTTTTTTGTTAAGTTTTGAAGAATATTTAACAACATTCAACCTGGTGCCCTCCAGATGTGTTCCCTACTGTAAAATACTTAACATGGTAATTGACTGTGCTGGCCTGCAAAGAAAGGAATTGCTAATTAATTTAGAGGGTGCCTGAGTGGGGAAATGTGTGTATGAGGTAGAGAATCTTTGTGTTTCTAACTATTTAGAAGTAGTTACAGTGTTTCTTAATTCTCATCCTCTTATGGAATTCATACATATTTAAGTTGAAAATTGTTTGAACCAGCCCCCCTTGCACTCCTTCCCAGTTTGATTGTTATGGAAAATGTAACAAGGATTCTATTATATGCTTTCTGTTGTCCTAGTTTATTTTTCTGAAAAGAGTGGGTCTTTGTCTCCTGCCTCACTAATTAAACACTATAGTCTTAATTATTGATTCTGGATTAAGTGAAGTCACAGGACCCCAGTTGCAGTTAAATGAGCCAGATGCACCCCCTTTTCCCATGCATAGATATGTTGAGTAAATTATACAATACACTATTATGTTTTTAATTTGTTGGTCTTATTTCTCTGAGAAAAATGGAGGTAAATAAGAGGTGGATGCTTAACATTCTAAACTGTCTGCTGCGTATAGAAATATAATTATAACCATATGCTGTGTCAACCCAAGATATGTACATTTATTTAGATTATAGACCTAAATAAAATGTTTCTTTTAAAAAAGTAATTAAAACTAGTTGCAGCCTTTTTCTACCCTTGTCACTGCAGTTGTGCTGTGGGACAAAAAGGCTTGTGAAGTATGATGTTAGAGCACGGTGGGTGCACGTATTCTGGGCGTTGCAGTGGACATTTTCATTTTTTTTCCTGATATGATAATCTGGTATGTGGTATTGCAGTATTTTGTTACCAGACTTGTTCTAGTGTGTATATATGTACTCCTTTCATAAGACATATATACACAGGTATTAAATATATAACTTTATATAATATTATATATGTGTGTGGTATTGAAGGAATCATTTATTGAGAGTTAAAGAAAAGGACTCAAGCCAGGGAATATAGCATCTCTCATGAAAGAAAGAAGATATGGGGAGGGGAAAAATATTTCTTGGGATTAAATAAAACATTCTAGAGGGATTATTATCCCAATCAGTCATGAATTTACCATTTTGTAAAAGCCTGTAAGTTTGGTTCATAGAAATAAATGTTTAGGTAACAAAATAAAATCTGTTTATTGTTTTGAGAAAACAAACACTGGGCAGGGGTAAGAGGCTCTCTTGACATTTTAGTTCCTTTTCCGTTGTCATCCTAGAGGTTATAGGATCACCTGTTTCTTTTATATTACATCTTGCTCTATCCTGCAGTACATAAGTCCAGTGTTCTGAACATCTGAGTTAAATAACAATAACAGGACATAGTTGCCTATGGTTTAATAGACTGGCAAGGGAAGGATTTTCAGAAAGCATTTTGACAGTGATGAAGTGTTGTTATTCATTGTATTTACTAATAAATACAAAATGTCTATCTGAAATCTTGGAATGTCCTATTATTTCTTATATAAAAGAAGAGTGTTTATTATATAAGATGCCAAAGAGGAAAAAAGTGGAAAACTCCTTGAAAATCAAGCAAGAATAAATTAGAATGGGATGCTGGCTAACCAAGCTTCCTACTCGACTGTCTTTTAGAAATGCGATGAAAGGAAAGCAAAGGAAGGGAGATGCTCTATTTCTAAGCTGGGTTATAAACTTAAGAGTCCTTCAGAATATCTGTATTAATATATTTTAAGAATACCATGCTTTACTATTAAAGAGTAATTAACAGTACCTTTTACAAGGTCCAGTAATCTAATAATGATGTGGATGTTCTGAAAACATTCTTGTTCTTAATAAATTTGTTTCTTTTAGCCTTTGTAATAGAAATAAAAGTGTGCACTTTAAATCTTCACTGGTGCTTTGTATGTTGATGTTACCCTTGAAATAGAAATGTTAACAGTGCCTTAATCTCTTATATACTGTATATATTGAAGATAGCTCACATTGTCTAACGACCAATAGTGTAACCAGTTGGTGGCTACAATTTTGTTTGTTGTGTCATTTTTTTCATTTCTACTGGGTTCAAGTCTTTGTCTTACTTGATCATTTTCCACATGTTTCAGCCAGCATTCTTTTAGAACTGATCACAACATCCAGGCATGATTTCTAGGCAAATAATAAGGAAGTTGGCATAGGGCCATGCAGCAGATGTATCTGAAGTACCATGTTCAACACATCTGAATTGCATAAGCTGATATAAACTGATTGCAACATCTTTTTTAATCATTTCATTCTGTATTTTATCATAAGTTGAAATTCTTAATCTTTGGAGCAGTCAGTGCATTTGGAAAACTTTGAGAGTTTTTTTTTCCAAATGCTGAAGCAACATTGGGTGGCATATACATTTTATAAATAATCTATCTATATAGTACTAAAACTCTTTTAGTTCTTGTTCCCATAACCTTTAAATGGATGAATCAGTACATCATTGACAAGAATTTTTGAACCAAGATATCTCAAATGAATTAACTTATAGAATACCTCCAAAATCTGAGACCCATGACTCCTGTGGAATTGAAATTTGGCAAATTTTATAAAATATTTTATGACATAATGCAAAATGTCATAAAATATTTCCTGTGCTGATGTTTTACTGTGCTAAACAGTTCAACATAGGATGTTTTCAAGCAGATACATCCTGAATGTATCACAGCTTTTCCAGTGAAGTTACAAGTTTACAAGTAAATTACAAGTTCTGTCTGTGCTGAAGGCATTGAGAACCTGGGAAGGAAATATCTCTGAAAAGATGATCCAAGAGGTCATAGGTTGTCTAGTACTAAAGTCTAAGATTCTGCATCATATAACAGCATCAGGAATAATAATTATTGATAAACATTTTGGTAGCAATACTTACACTGATTTTTGCCAAGGCACTGTCGATGTTCTGGAAGCTGAGGTGCCTTTTTATTGTGATTGTTGTTCTTGGACAATTGAGTCAAGTTATTTAAATAGTTCAATTTGTTCAAGCAGAACCCCATCTAAGTAGGTGGTTGCTCAAGAGCCATCAGTTCTGATTACCTTAGTTTTGTTGGTATTGATGGTTAAGCTATTAGATAAGTAGCTTATTTTGGTAGAATGTTATGGTCTTTTTTGCACTGTCTGCCAAAGTTACGTTGCTCTCAGCAAACATTAGATTTGTGATGAATTCATCTTGTCCAAATTTGATCCTGTGATGACCAGCAAAGATTTTTCACATAACTTCATTGATCACACTGTTGTACAGCAAGAGAAATGCAAGTCCACCTGCAAGCCTCTATGACTGGTCCCAAATATCGATAAGCAAAGAGTGTTGGTCCCTGCTGAGAGACCACAAAAGCAGGCATGAACCTTATTAATAATGTGAAACATGAGCAGATGTAATCTAACTATGATACAAGAGTAGCTGGTACCTCCTCTTTTATTTACCTTAAATCTTTGGTACATACAATTGGTCTTCCTTGCAACATTTGTGATGTCACTATTCTTTTTTGACATGCATTTAGACAGTGTTTTAAATTCTATGAAGGTTAGTCTCTTCCATGAACCTGATTATGTTGGTATTGCTTTGAAAGTCAGTCATGCCATTGCTGCTCAGTATCAGGAAACAGAAGCTGAAAAATACTAAACACATCTTGTCTCAGGTCTACAAGAACAGAATTCAAAATTGGATTGGCCTTTGGTTTGATCCAAAACTTCTTTGCAGGCCAAGAGTTTTCTGGCCGTGGAAAATGTAAAGCATGTTGTTATTGTATTTTATTAGACCAATTAAATTAGTTTCAGAGAGAGGGATTATTTATATAATAGTTACTAGTAAGCAGGGGGAATGGAGTGGAAAGTCATCTTTCATAATCTTTTCCCCTCCAACTTTTCTTTTTTAACCCTTCTCCTCCACAACTCTGAAGAACATAAAATGTCCTTTCTCTGAACTTCATTTTATATGTCTGAAGAACTGGTTTTAGATAAACTTAATTCCTATCTCTACAAATTTCTGGCTGAGGACCATGAAGGAAGAGTGATGAGTATTCAGGTAACAGTGGGAAGATTGAGTGATGTTATAAAGGGGTGGGACTCTTGTTTCTTTCAACTGTCAGATATGAATATAATCCATTTAATTAATTGCTGAAGTGGAAGAGGTACAAGCTTCCTTGTTTATAGACTTAAGTTTCAGTAAGAAATAAAAGTACAAAAAAACATGAAGAAAAAATGGGTCACGAAAAACAGATTGGGAGTGCAGGGGGAAAAAAGGAAAAATACAGAAAAAAGTATCTTCCAATTTTCTCTAGTGCAAATACAAATATAAAATCCTGTAACCTTTTCCTCTAAAATTAATCATAATACCCACTTCTTCTAAAATTAGAAACAGTTCTAATCATCAAATTCCAAAGTTAATATTTCTTTCAGCTTCAAGCAAAAAAATCCAAAAATGGTTTCCAAGTAGAAACAAAGCTAGACCAAGTTTTCTTTGATCAAAGCAGTCAATGTTACCATCTCCACCAACTCCATTAACTTCACTATCCAGATGTACAAAACTTTCAAAAAGTTCCTCTTTTGAGAAGGGAAAGTACACGGTTACACTGATAAAGATAACGGAAGTGATGCTGGTTGATTACTTGTCACATGCATTGCTGAATGATACTTGCAACAATCATGCAATCACATTCCTCACATCCCACTCAGAAAAGAGGGTATTGACATGAAGAAAAAATCCAATCTTAAGTCAGTAAACACATTGCAAAGCCTCGTTGAGAATTCTCATCCTGCCTCATGTTCTCCCCTCATGACATTAAGCGTCTCTTATTTGCCTATGGCTGCAAAAAGTCATCAAGAAGATAAATGTCTTTGGGCAGAGATCCAAGGGAAATTTTATCCTGTACCATTTTGTTTGTTTACAGAGTTCATAGGTTGTTCCAGTGACAATTCTGAGCAACATATAATTGTCTCTGAAATTCAGATCAAAACCATAAAAATCACAATATAAGACACAGGAAGTTGTGTGTTGTGCTCGTGCACACATACATATTCTCATATACATGTGCATGCTAGAGGTACAAGCCTCCACCAATCTATAGGATTTGTATGAGCAGGTACACCAATGACACAAAGAATCAGACTTAGTCCAGTTCTAGTAACTGACTTATTGAAGGTTAGAAGAATTTCTTCAACTGCCCCTCCCCCTGAACACCTGCATTCCCCAAATAAGTCTTAACAATCTTCAAGACAGATTGGATCTTTGGTATTTGTGCATGAGTAGTGACTCAAGGCTGATCTCCCCTTAACCCCTGGCTCCAACCTTCCTTCTCCCACAACAGTTCCAAAGGAGGAGGGCTGGAATAAAGACATGTTTCATGACCTCTATAGATGGCATATCCTGAGAATATGGAGAGAACCTGCCCTATTTGACCTTATCAGACCAGCAGATGTTATTGTGAGCAGCTGGTCCTGCATATATTTGAACTTTGATCCATGAATGGTTTTAAAGGTGATGATCAGCACACTGAATTCCATTTGGAAGCAACTCAGTAACCAATTCAGCTCCTAAAGTAATTGTGTTATGTGCGTGCAATGAGAAAGCTGCTGCATTTGGCCTAGATGTAGCTTCCAAATCTTCTCAAGGACAGCCCTGTGTAAAGCACACTGCAGTAGCCATTGTGACTGTACTAGTCCAATTGATTAAAGCATGAGTAGTTAGTTATGAGCAAATGCTTCCATTCCAGAAGGGGTCACAACTGGCATACTAGATGAAACTGTACAAAAGCTTCATGAGAAAATATTTTTGTACTTTTCAATTTCTAAATTAACTGGCATGCTTCTTTTGACTATTCCTAACGTGATCCAAAAGCTTAAGATAGTAATGAGTTAGTCATATTTGGCAATACGCTGACATAAATGTGCCCAGATCTCTAGCAACTGTTTTCTTTTTGTTTTTAATTGATTTTTACATTTTTCAAATAATAGTTTTCCTGCTAGTAATATTCTTAGAGTCTCTTCCTGTATGTTTTCTATTTTTTAAAACATTATCACCAGCTCCCATGTGACTTTGGTATTAATTTTGTGAAATGTAAAAAGTACCAGTTGTTTTTTTACTAACTTTATCTTCCTTCCATCCAAAGATAGTATAAGTTGAATGTGATTTCCATTGGGAGGCAGAAAGTATCTTAGTATAAAGTGAACTCAGTATTCTTAGTAGGAATACAAATTTTGGGGATACTTAAAAGAAAAACAACTGGCATAAAGAGGAAGTAACTGTTTAAAATTTGCTTTACCCTATGATGAATAATAACTTTATGACACTGCCACCAGATTTGAAATAATTATCCAATTATTCTTGATTATTACGTTTCTAGAAGGTTTTTTAATATGTATTATCCATTTTGGCAATCAATTAGCATAATATGCTAATGGAAAAACATACCAGGTTTCTCTGAATTGATTTGAAATTTGTGTTCTATTGATATTCCAATTATTTCATCTCAGTTGTCCTGTTAAATTTCACATCCATTTAATCATGCAATCTTTGATTTTTTGAATTTCTGAAGCATAATTTGTAGTATCTTATTTCAATATATACTACATAAGCCCGATGTTGCATATTTGAACATGGAAACCAACAAACCCAAGGACTAAAACTAGTCTAGACAAATTATTATCTCTCTACTGATCACATTTTTGCACATTCAGCTTAATGAAAATAGGTAAACAAGAGGTAATATACCTGCTTCTTCTTCATTTATATCCCATGTTTTTAATAAGCTATTTGTATTAAATGGTCTTTTATGCACTGAATACTTCTATTTCTATTAGACTAAATATACTTATGCAGATCATCTGAAAATCTTTCTCCTTCCAGGGACTTAATCTGACCATATGTTGATATGATTTAATCTGTAATCCAGATCAAAAACTATCTTAACCTTAATTTAATTACTTTGATCTTAAATTCTTAAATTAAATTAATCTTAAATAAAAATCATCTTAAATTTACTTTAATCTTAATTTAATTTTAAGATTATCTTAATCTTAATTTAAAAATGAATTTAAAACTTCATATAGCCAATCCATCTTGTTCCTGAAGAATAATGAGTTTGATCCTCAGTGTTTTATCTGACCAAATGAAATTATTTATCTTTGTGGTTTCTTCCATTCTTATTGGGACCTTTGGAAAATAGAATGCTTGATAAGATAATTCATTTTTATTGCTGATGTTCTTTCTAGCCAAGATAGATTTAGCCTTTTCCATCTGAAAGTACCAGCCATTATATTTTCCCAGGGTGATGATAACAACATTTCTCTATCCCAGGTCCTTGGAAAGGACATGATAGGTGGATAAAAAGCCAAATCCACTCCAAACTTTTGGCTGACTGTGTGACTAATAATAATGAAATAATCACATGAAAATGTAAAAGTCCTAAACTAAAGTTGAAGGATCTGGATGAGCTTTGATCTGTTACCAGAATCTGTCACAAGACTGAAGCTAGTTTTGAGGCTGGATGAAGCTCCTTTACAATTGTGGACTGCGAGGGAGGGAATCTCCAGATTGTGATTGGAGATGAGAATAATAACAAAGAAAGTCTTGTATTATGCTTTCAAATAGGAGAGTGACTTGTTGGGAAACATATTTTTATTACAATAAAAATGCAGTAGTTCTAATTTAGTCTTGCTGTCAGAAAGTTCCTCAATTATGGCTCTACTCCTAAGGTTGTATCTTGGTATATAACAAACACTGATTAAACCTTCTAATTTAAACAATTTTTGCCTTTTAATTTTAAAATGGACAATGTTCTGTCAATGCAGATGCAATGTACAATTATAGACAAAACATCTTAAGAAGAATGCAATCTCATCGTGCATTTGCATCCAAGTTACTCAGAATCAGTGCAAACAAGCCCCAGATTCTCGTTGGCATCTCTCCTTTAAGTCTTTCCCATAAACTTTCTTCAGCCTAGTGGTTATTTGTAAAATCTCTGTGCTACTTCTCTTACTCCTTTCATACTTGTGGGTATGCTTTTTCAAGTAGACTTGCTTCAGATATGAAGAGAGCTATTGTCTCCAGAGAATAAACAAAAGAACTGCCCAGTTGCTCCTAAAATGGCTAAATATATAATAATTTAATTGGTATATACAAAGGGGGGAGGGACAAATAACAAGGGTGGTTGCAGTAAGGAGAGAAATTCTTAATAGAAGATATTGAATGACCAAGACTGTGTTTTGAAGAAGACTAGACTTATTCTTTTATAGCAGGGTAGCTGGGATGAAATATTTATCACAACCAGGTTTTTTGTTGTTCCAGTCACACAGTTGTGTCCCACTCTTTGCAACCCCATGGACTCCATTACACCAGGCCTCCCTGTCCTGCATTGCCTTCTAGAGTCCATCCAAGCCCACTCCCATCACACTGACGATGCTATTTAATCATCTCATCCGCTGTTGTCCCCTTCTCCTTTTGCCTTCAGTCTTTCCCAACATCGCGGTCTTTTCTGATGAGTCCTCTCTTCACATTATGTGGCCAAAGTACTTGAGCTTCAGCTTCAGTATCTGTCCCTCCAATGATCAATCAGGGTTGATTTGCTGTAGGATTGACTGGTTTGATCTCCTTGCCATCCAAGGGACCCTCAAGAGTCTTCTCCA
>JANHZU010006986.1:184713-198358 GCA_032468055.1 Acrochordus granulatus
ACCATAGCCTTGACTATGCGGACTTTTGTCGGCAAGGTGATGTCTCTGCTTCTTACTACACTGTCTAGGTTTGCCATCTGCTGAGACCAATACAAATAAGCAGCCTCAGCATGGTGGCTGAACAGTTAAGATCCTGAGCTTATCAACCGGAAGGTTGGCAGCTCGAGACTCAAGTGCTATGCATAATGGGGTGAGCTCCAGCTCCTGCCAACCTAACAGTTCAAAAGCATGTAAAAATACAAGTAAATAGGTACCACCAATTCAGTGGGAAGGGAACAGCGTTCCATGTGCCTTGGCTTAGCCATGCCAGCCGCAGGACCATGCAAGTGCCCTAAGACAACACTGGCTCTTCAGCTACGAAAAGGAGATGAGCATCATCCCCTAGAGTCTACTGGCAAGGGAAACCGTTTTTATAAGTTTAGAAAGAGAATTCTGCTGCAAATAACACATGTGTTAGCAAGAGGTAATCGGTGTTACGCACACATGCAACCTGATATTAACTGGTACAATTACGAGAGCAAGGATTTATTATACTTAAATGTTCATAGATCGGCTTCTCCATTTTGCCAATAGGTTTTTATTTGCAATGCGACAGGATAAAATTGTTTTCTTCAAGCGATAATTTCTGAACGCCTTGAGTTGCACATCGGCTGCGAATGCCTTGGTCCAAAGAGGGAACTAAATTGAATATAGACATTTGCGGGCATAACGCTTCCCCATCTGGCTCCTCCAGAGCGGGCTCCGGTAATGGTCGGCCGGTTACGGCTTTGGATCGTTTCGGATGAGGAAAATGTGGTGGAACCCAACCGGCGGCCCACCAAGTTTTGGAGAATGCCGCTCCGCCGCCGCCCTCCGCCTCTTCCGCGACTCGCTTTGCGTCGGAGCGTAGGCCTTGCGAGCGTCACGACGCCCGCTCGGTTCTGAGAGCCTTCGGCCCCTTTTCCACTCGCTCCGCCCCCAGAGTCCCTTGCTGCTCTAAAGCCCCGCCTTAACTCTGTTTCTCCGTTTCCTCGCGTACCCGCTGGGGTCATTTGAGGTTTAGCGCTCAAGGCGCTCGCTGGGTTTTAAACGACGGGAGTCTCAGTGCGGCTGCCGACGTCAACGGAGAGGAAGGGGCGGTGCCCACATCCTCTCAAAACGCTCCTCGCTCCGCGGCACGTGCCAGGCCTACGTTCAGGCTTGTCGTGGAGTGGCTGCGGTATCAAGCCAGTTCCGTCTTTCGGGAGTCCCAGCCAATCACGGCACGAGAAACTTAAAGGCGTTTATGAATAATAAATACCTCCAGAGCCGCCGGAGGCGCGCCAAGTGAAGTGGCGCATGCGCCCTCACTGGCTTCGAGGGGCAGCGATAGATTTAATAGTTTTTTTCCTTTCGGCGGCGTCCGCCTCGCTGGCGTCGCTCTCACGTCGCTCTTCCCTCTGGGTGCCCGGGGGGCTTGGCCTCCGGCGGTGGGCCCCAAAATATCAATAGCATGTCCAGACGTGCCGCGTCTCAGGAAGTAGCGGCGGCAGCGGGGACCGCGAGAGCCGTGCAACAAGAACGGGGCCTGGCGGGTGCTTTTCCCTTGGTGCTGAAGAAACTGATGGAAAATCCGCCGCGGGACGCACGTCTGGGTGAGGGTGGCGGGAGCGCCCCGGGTAGAAGCGGCCTCTGCAGAAGGAAATGCGCGGTTAACGGGAGGGAGCGCGGCGAGCAAAAGGGAAGAGCGGCGGCGGCGGCGGCGGCGGCGGCGGCGGCCAGCGTCTCGATTCGGCCGGGCGCGTCGCATCCATTTTGCCGTGTGGCCTGGCGGGCGCTGGGGCTTCCCTTCGTGGGAATCGATTCGGCACCGGCAACCCAGGCGCGTGCTTATCAGCGTGTGCCCGGGCCTGCCTGTGAAGCTCAGAGCTCGTGAGGCGGCGGGTCTGAATTGTTTCGGAAGGTAACCTCCGCGTAACGCGGCGGGACTTCCTTGCGGTAACGGCTTGTAGGACGGACGGTCGGCCCGAGGGGGTGCTCGAGCACACGGGGCGCTCTGCGTTGGGCTAACTAATTGGATTTCAGGTTCCGGATCGGTCCGTTGCGCTTAGCGAGCTTAGGCGCGAAACGCACCCAAACACACCTTCCTAGTTTCGAGCAGGAAGTAACAAACGGATAGGTTCAGCGAGAATGCAGAAGGGCTGCTGCTTACTGGTACCCAGAGGTGAATTAGGAAGGATGTATTTGTTTTCAGTACTCTGATAATTATTTATCCGAAAGTGGTGCTGATATTCTCTTATCTTCGCTCTCCTCTAAAGAAATACAGTAGCAGCATTGTAGACATGATATTCAAAATACGGTAGTCATATAAGACTTCAAGATTTTACATGTTGATTGAAGAACGGAAATCATCTGGATGTAAAACTTTATACAGTGTGTTATTAGTTATTCTTGTTCTGGCATATGTGTTGAAACAAGATTGTATTTTTTGAAATACATATTTTGAATTAATTTCTTAATCTCTGATTTATCATATAGCATTTTGCATTACTAAGAAGCCAGTTCTGGTTCTTAAATTACAATATGGTATTAATGTAGCAAAATTATTCTATTTAGCTAGGGTATGCAGTTTTTGTTCTTTTATTGATTTAAACCAGTTCTATTTTTAACTAAGAAATACAAATGGATATTTAATCACATATTCAGTGCATCATTATACCTTTTGTGGATGAAATTGCTACATATGAAATGAGCCATTTAATATCCTGAAAACCTTTTGTTTTCTGCTGTTGGTTCATATACTCAAAAGTGATTAATCAAATTTCTTTAGTAAATTCAGATTGGCTAATCTCCATGTGGGGGCTTTTTGGCAGCAGTATAGACTCTACTAGCTTTTGGAGGATCAGCGGTGATCAGCTGGGTATTGCCATCTTTAGAACTGATACAGCAAATTGTTCTAGATTGTATCTGATCATTATATAAAAAGTCACAGTTAATCATAGTCCTGCATAATACTAATGGCATCATTTTGCTTTCTTCCAGATAAAGAGAAGAAAGAAAAACTTGAGGAAGATGAAGCAGCAGCTGCAAGTACAATGGCAGTCTCTGCCTCCCTCATGCCTCCCATTTGGGATAAAACTATTCCTTATGATGGGGAATCCTTTCATCTGGAATATATGGATCTGGATGAATTTCTGTTAGAAAATGGAATCCCTTCCAGTCCTGCTCATCTGGATATGAGTCAGAATCCCCTACTGCCTGTGGCTGAATTGGAGGGAAAAGAACCTGCCACTGTTTCTGTTGCTACCACTGCACCTTCATCATCTTCCACAGTAGTTTTCCAGCTATCAGAAACTACTACAAATGCAGGTGTGTTTAAGGGGTCAAAGGAGCATGCTCTACAAACAGTTTCTTTGTGTGGTGATGGTTTTATTAGTATCATTGCAATGTTTGAAAATGAAAAATCAGAAAAGTAATTAAATGTTGAATGAGCAATGCAAAATAAAACCTGCATTTAGTTCAAAACACAAATAATTGCATAGCAAGTTACAGGGAAGGAACTAGTAATATTTCACTGATCCACACAATATAGCTAATTCTTTTATTATATAAACAGATGAAGGTGATAGCACTATATATGCTACTTTGTATTGGAAATATTTTATTTTAATTCAAATAATTGTAGAAGAAAGAACCACTGACAAATCTATCTTGTTTGATTCATCCTAATATACTCTTATATTAAAGACATTTATTACTAGGTTTCAGTGATGACAGGAAAAAAATGTTTTGCCAGTTTCCTTCTTTGCTTTCTTTTTGATATATTATTTAGAATGGAACACTTAATTTAAATGGAAATTACATTTATTGAAGTTATATGCAAGCTAGCTAGTATACAGTTTTTTTCTGTAGCATGCATTTGGATATGCATTCAGAATAAATCTATTAGGAACAGTCTGGAAACATGCTTATACTAGGTCACAAATATTGTTTTGGGAAGATGGATTTTAAAAATGTTGGAAAATATAAAGAGGAATGTACTTAATGATGCATATAAATTTAATTGTATATTTAGGAATTTAAAAACTGTTGTAGAAATGTTATGATTGTTTTTGCTCAAGTTCTAATTTTTTCCATGTTATCATACATCTGAATTCCTCTATGTTCAATCAAATGTCCAAAGTAAAAACAAGTAGATAGCAAGATTGTAGTTGTTCTGATTTATAATTTTTTTTGCCTCTATTTAACAGCATTTTCATCCCATTTTTTAGACATAAAACCCTTTGAATAGTAGAGTACTTGTTATTGTTCAGGGTTCTTTGCAATTTCCGTGAACCTCCTCTTTTGTTTCATTTTTGTTATATTTTCTTTCTTGAAGAATTTCTTTTGGAAGATGATTTGCTGCTTCTTTCAGCCAGAATAAACTGTGCTTCAATTGTGTAGACTCCTATGGTTTAAGTTAATCCTTTGGGAATATATATGAGAATAGTACCTGCATATGTTAATTAATAGCTTTAATTTCTGGAATCTTTTTCCATGCCAAGTTAATTATCTCTACTATTTACTATTTATTTACTGCTTGTTTACTATTTATTTACATTTAAAGTGGCTTTCCCTCAATATTCTCAGTAGTAATAGGGAAACTGAAAATTCTGAAAATTAATGTCACTGCTTTATTTAAAGTTAAGTCTAAGACTTTCCAATATTGTGAATTATTCTTCAGTGAAAATTAAAATAACTTTCATTACAGTGCATTTCTGGGATTTTGCATGGGAATATACTATAATACTGTGATAGAAGTTCAGGTTTCTTAAGTAATTTTTGATTATGCTTTTCTGATAGCTAGGGTATTGTTACCCACAAAACCACATAGGTTTCTTTTTCTTAATGCATGCTTCCTTGGATAGTTAAGGTTTGGACATACAAATGAAGAAATTGCATATTATTCCCTCTTGTCTTTCTGTTGGTTATTATATACCTAGTTATATTGTAGATCTATTTTAGAGTTACTCTTTAAAAAGTTTTAGGTACTGGAATTGCACTAAATATTTTTTCTAATAATGGGCCCCTTTTAATATTTCTATTTCTTCATAGTTATTTTCTTTATGCTGCTCACTATTGAGTTTATCTTCCTTTTGCCAGAATCCTCTCCAGATAATGAAAGATTGACTCCCAGTCCTGTTGATCCAGATTGTGTTGAGGTTGATGTACATTTCAACCCAGACCCTGCTGATTTAGTGTTGTCCAGTGTGCCTGGAGGAGAGCTCTTTAATCCTAGAAAGCACAAGTTTGCTGAAGAGGATCTGAAACCGCAGCCTATGATTAAAAAAGCCAAGAAAGTCTTTGTTCCAGAAGATCAAAAGGTAAATGTGTTTATTATTGCTTGTATGAGTGATCATATTTCAGAGGTACTTGAAATCATTGTTTATTGGCTGCAAAGTACACTTTCAACTTTTATGCTCCTGGAGTTTCCCACAACTAAGCCCTTCTAATCTGCAGATTGTTTGTTCAAAAATTCTGATGGATTTAAGGTGAGTTTCTTGAGGAATGGCAGTTTATTATTTTCTTATTTGTCCCCAGAATATAATTTAATAACAATGCTAGGATTTAATCAAGAATTCTTTGTTTCAGATTGTTGCAGTCTAGAAGAAGGATAATTTGAAATCTTTTCCAAGGCTTATCCTATAAAAGATTATTATTATAAACTGCAACTAGTCAGGCAGAATTTCCTGATAACCCTTATTCTGTCCTTCTGAAGAATTCTTTGCTTTTCTCTCCAGGATTTTCTGCTTCAGTTCAGCTTCAAAAAAATAGTAGCGGGAGAGAATGGGTCTAGAAAAATAATCATCCTTCCCAAACCACAAAAGGTTTACAAACCTTATACACAACCTGAAGTACAGGAGGTAGCTGCATAGTGTATATAGGGGAGATTTTAATGAAACATATTATTATATAACTAATTAAGCCAAGTCTGTTGATAGAAAAAAATGTATTGGCAAAAGGGAAATATAAGGAAGGAAATCCATCATATACACACAGACCAAGTAAAAACAGTGCAGTTAGCCTAGTTAAATCTAGTTGAGATTTGTGAGATTTGTTTATTCATTTATTTTACCTTCAAGTTTACTTTCGTTGAGAGAGAATGACCCAGAGCCACTCAATTGGGCTTGTGCCTAAGGAAGGACAGAACTCAGTCTCCCAATTTCTAGCCCAGTGCTTCTAACTACTATATCAAGCTCACTCTCCATTGCTTATTACCTCTTGAATAAGTTTTTGGGTTTCAGTGCATGTTTATTCTGGAGAAGATGGTTTGAGAGAAATCATGTGGTCTCTTGTTTACATATTCGTAGAAACTCCATCTTGACCCTTTTGTACTTCTCTTTTTTCTTCTTTTGCTTTCCCTTCTGAGCAGATCTCACCAGTTTTATTGAATGAGCAGGTATGAAAGCCAACCTCTTTGAGGGAATATTCTTTTCCCAAAGTAAGGATAGTGTTCAGTTTATTGCCAGCAGACTAGAAATTTAATTACAGGCTAATTTCATCTTCTTTGGGTAAATAAGATTACATGGAAAAAACATGTTTTTGAGAAACAGTTGAATTCCATTTAGCTCTCAGCATTGGCTGGTTTATCAAATGCTTTGAGAGCACTGTGATGCCATACCAAAATTAGGGGCTTGTCATACAGATGAACAAAAGTTGCCATAAGGTGAAAGATAACCAAATAAATTATTTAAAAATTGACATCGTATTTTTGGCTGACTGGTTCTGGTCAACAATAGTATTTTTAGTAGTATTCAATTCTTATACATACTGCTTCCTATATTTGTTACTATATTTGTTAATATTCTAGACCACATTTCTGAGTAGTCTTCATATGCAGCCCTCTGCATCTCATTGCATTAGTAATTTGAAGGTTATTGGAACATGGATAAATAGCTTGCAGCCAAGCACTCCAGCCATATTTGGTCATAAGAAAAAAAAGATACTGTAATGGATATTTCACTGATTTTTGATATATTAAATACTAAACTGTTAAACTGATTATTTCCACATAGGATGAAAAATATTGGACAAGGCGTAAGAAAAATAATGTGGCAGCCAAGCGATCTCGGGATGCTCGGCGCCTAAAAGAGAATCAGATCACAATCCGAGCTGCCTTTCTGGAAAAGGAGAATACAGCCTTGAGGACCGAAGTTGCAGAGCTACGGAAGGAAATGGGAAAATGCAAGAACATTGTCTCTAAATATGAGAGCAGATATGGATCCTTGTAAGCAAATCCCTTTCCCTTACTATATTTACTTCCGTGGATTGTTCAGCTTTCTTTAGAGACTTACTGAAATTATAAGGCACTTTTGTTTATTGCTTAACCAAGTTCCACTTCTGCTAACATAACAATCAGATGTTTTTGATTTTTGTGTTGCAATATGTCACTTTGTGGTATGTAACTTTTTAATATTCTTAAACAGTATCACATTTCTAGAACTTGATATTTATAATCAAACAAGGCTAATTTGATGAATTGAGCTTCTCTGGGTTTGCCAAACTGATTCTGATAGTGAAAAGAAAGTCCGTAATGCAAAAGTTATTTTATTTTGTAATGTGGAATAAATGGTGCTGTGAGAACTGTTCCCTTTCCAGTAACAAAAAAAGTATAACGTAATCTGAAATAATTAACATGATTTCTAATATTTATTGAGGAAAGTATATATTTCAATCCCAGCTTTTTTAATCTTTATGGAAAAAATATTTGCTTTCCCATAAACCATGATAGGCTTTATGTGGCATATTCTAGTACCTTTGGAAGTTGGAAACGCTGGATGCTTTTTCCTTAAATTGATTTATAGTTTGTCTCAATTCACAATAATTGTCTCTAACTTATTTGTGCTAGTTTCTTTAAAACTAACATGAATGACAAATAAATGATTCCAAGTCTCTTAAATACCACATATATTTGATATAGCAAAATTCTCTACTTCATTTTTAAATTTTGTTATTTTAATTAAAGATAAAGCATAATGATTATTCAGTACACTATACTGTAAAAGTTGCATGAGTGCAGAGATTGTTTTAAATCATCTAAACCAATTCTTTATGAAAGGCTTAGTTATTTTCTTGTTCAATATAAGGAGGAGCTCCATCTTCTTGCAAACTGTTTGATTTGATTCCAATTATATCTTAAATTGACTTCTGACTTCCCTTATAGGTATCTACTCTGTGTCACAAACCTGCTATTGCTGCTGTCTTAAAAACAATATGTAAAGCTTTTTCTAGAGCTAATACTTACACTGTCTTTCCCATCTATACTAACTGCAGTTTATGCAACTTTCTCTTATCAATATAAGCGTATATCAATAATGCAGAATGGTTACTTGCATAATTTTACTACTGTATAGCAAATTTAGATACAGGTGTATTTATTAAAAAGCACCCCCTTATATTAAAGTTTCCCTTTATAAAACAGTGTCAAGGAAAAAAGGAAGCTGAATCTTTGAACTAACTTGTAGATATAATGAAAGATAATGTTTGGGGCATTACCTTTGTTTTAAAATTATACATATATGTGCCAATAGTTATCTTCAATTGTACACACTATTTTTCAATCTGTCTTTTTCATAGAAAAATCAGCTGTCATACATATATAGCTAGTGACAAATATGGATCAGCAATTATTTTAAACTTTAATGTTCCACAATAGAGATGAAAAATGCTCTAATTTTGTGTGATTTTGGGAAATTTGTTAGAATCGTTTATTTTTATTATTACATTTTTCTTGGTGCCATTGGCTGCACTTCATTGGTAGTTTGAAATTCCTTCAATAACTGAAAAGATACTTTAAAATAAAAGATGACATCACTGGAAATACAATGTAACAAAGAACTCTTTTATAAATAGTCATATTCTTGCTTTGCTTTGTTTAAAGTGACTTATCCAATTCTGAATGATGAAGCTTTAAAGACTCTTAATATCATAAAGAAACTAAAAACTACACATGAAACCACCTGCCATCAGAGCGTACAGGGAGCGATATGAGGTATTCTACACAAACAACTGATGTCTCTGCTTCTCTGCAAGTACCTCCTTGAACTATCCAAGGACTGAGTATGATGAAAAGACTAAGGTTTATAGTTCTATACTTCTCCCTTTGTCCTGCTCTTTTCTTTGCAATGGCAATTTGCAGTACATTGTTTATTTCTTTTCAACCACATGTGGTGCTTGTGACTTGGAATACAGTCTGAGCAAGCTGTAGTTTTGCAAGGTAATTCTTAGGAGAAAAGAACAAGCTTGAAAATCACTTCAGGTAAACAAACAATTAAAACTTCTGTTTGTTCTCATCTCTTCTAGAAAAAGGGTATTGGTACTGCCTCTGCGTGCTGTTAAGTAATAATACTGTTGAAACAGAAAATGTAAGAAATAGGCCAGAATGTTATCATGTAATATCCAACCAATGAAAATAACAAGCACCTTAGGATGCATATTATCAAATGTTGGCAGCTGTTTTGTCATTCATTAATAACTAAGGCCTCTTCCACACATGAAGGCTGCACCGATCTGGCACTACCCCTGTGTCCTATGAAACTGGAGCTTGAGAAACTAATTAACAGTTAGCACTGCTGTGGAGCAAGAGGAAACCCTGCAAGAACAGTTTTGTATTTTTTTTTTTTGCGGGGGTGAGGGTTGAGAGGAAACAGCAAGATTTCCATTGTTGTATCTCATTCTGTGGGAATTCTTCCCCACCTACCACCATTTCCAGCTTTTTGAGAGGCAGTATTGCTGTTCCCTCTATTGATTGATTGGGTAGTAGGCTGCCTGCCATTTTTTGTGTCTTTCCATTAATCCTGAGGAGCGTGGACCTACTTCATGATGGTTAAGAGTAGAGTTTTCAAAACTCCTATTTGGGATAGGATAAGAGAAATAAGATAGCTTTATGCAAGATTTCTAAGTTAGCATTTTTCCCTCCTGATCTTTGACAATCCTGTTGTGAGATTACTGTGATGAACTGATGCATTTTCACAGTATACTCTTTATAATAAGCATCGTGCAGTTTGAACTCCTTGCTTTTCTAAACATTCTGTACTTTAACTAGTTATTTAACAGACATGTATTATAATTAATAAAGGACAGATTGGAAAAGATGGAAGATGCAATAATTTAGTCTACATTTTCTCTATTTACATGGAGAGAGATGAGAACTCAGTATCTAATTTCCTTTATTTCAGTGAATCATGTAGTATCTGATTACTATCGCATCAGAGGAGGGATAGTTTTCTGGTTTTCTGAATTTCATAAAAATGAATGCAACTGTTTTTCATCATTTATAATCCTCTAAAGAATTTGTAATTTTTCATGAATGTTCAATTTAGAGTTACAATAATATCACATAGGATAATGAAATATAATTCTGATACATGCCTGGAGGTGTTAGAAATAGTTGACAAACCCTAGGTAGTAAAAGTTGAATGATGATGTGGGAATTACAACTTTGTTGAAATTAGAGTTGTAGTCTATGTTCAATTGTAGTATATCAAAATAATATATATTTGGATGTATTTATTAATGATGTACACTCAAAGTTATTTAAAAAGTGTGTAAGAGATGAAGAACATTGCTTTTGTAGCATAATTCAAAATATAAAGTAAAAGCTTATTCACACTGAGCCCAACTTTTGGCAGTTTCATAGACATGTCCACAGTTTTCATGGTAACCATATAATGTATTTGTTTAGCTTCTCAAGCCAACTTACAGACTTGGTATTTCATAGTAGTCTCCCATTTTAATACTAACTAGATTCTGCTTACTTTTCCAGGTCAACAAAATAGGCTAGAATTTGCCTTTCTTATTTAAATGCAGGTTTGATTGTTTCTAATTAGCAAGCAAATAAAGATGCGGTTTCAGATTCTACGTAGTGGATTGTAAAATCTCTGAAATCTGAGAAAATTGATATAAATTAGAAAAAAATATAATGCTTGTCTAAAGGCTATACTACAGTTTCTTATAACTTGCATTTGGTGCCAGATTTTCAATAACTCTATTCACTATGTTACAAATGTAGCTTATAATGATCTGTATGTTAGATGCTATTCATTAAATTCTCTGGCCATAGTCTGTAAAGACTATGAATCAACAACATAATGCAGTCTAGCAAAGACTAGAGGAATATGTCAAGGGCCATTGTATATGTGTAACTAAAAAATCTTCAGTGGTAGAAATGCTATTTATGGCTTGCACATACAAGCCTTCAGTGGTGTAGCATACTATATTTTAAGACCATGCTATAAAATATCTACATAATCAGAAAATTGCAGTATTTCACTTGCTAATTAGCTGCATGGAAGTTGTATAATCACTTTATATTTACTACAAATATGTGAAATTATATATCAGCTTTACTGATTTTTGTTAAAAATAGCATTGTCCTCTTTGAATGAGATAATTCCCAATTCAAAAACAAGTTTAAGAAAATTAAGATATATATATATACCCTAAATACTAATAGGCCTACCATTTTTATAACTCTTCTATTGGTAATTCCATTATGGTCAGCAAAGAAAGACATGTTTCATTTGCCCTAATGCTTAGTATTATGTATCTAAGTAATGCACAATGAAGGCAATACAGTAATTGTAAAAACTCTTCTGTTACCTGTTTCTTTACTAGAATGGTATACAATAGAAAATATGAATGAGTAGGAAAACTTCAGAGGCAGCGTTGAGTTCTGTATGGGCACTCAGGTGTTATTCATCTGCTGTTGAATAGCCACATGTGATGAACTTTATTCTAAGTACTGGGGTGAAGAAATTATGTATGTGATAGGTTTATTTCTATATAAAACACACTGCCTTAAGAGATAATTTTTTGCTTCACTCTTTGCTTAATATCAGTTACCAAATGGGATTCTTGGCAAAAGAGACATAGTGATACTGGGTGTTTTAGCCTTCCCACAGGTTTCCTTTTTTTTTTTTACATTCAGTATCCACTTGAAAACAATATTTTAACATTTTGTTTATATCATTTTTAATAATAAGCAAATACATAATAGTAATTTTGATATGGTCAAGTGATAACTCATAACAGAGAATAATATCTTTTTTATTTAATTTTATCCATAGATTAAACTTATTTTTTAAAAAATATAAACTTATATTGTACATAAATAAATGATTTGAATGGGCAAAGCATAATTATATTAAAAATATTGAATATTTGTGTGAGCCTTCTACTTGGGTTAGGTTTAAAGGAGATATTTGCAGGTTTAAATAGGTTTAAAGCAGATTTTGTGTGGAGTCTCTCATTTTGCTATAATTTATTCAAGAAGTAGGTGATGAGACATTTATCTTGTGGTTATGAATTCTGAAGCTTTTTGAAGCTTTGATGTTTAATCTATGCTATCTGGGTTGCAATTTTGTACAATTGTTAATAATCACCTAAATCTGTGGCTTTTTAAAAATATCTCCATGTCCTTTCTGAGCTATATTGTGTTGTGCTGCCTGGAATAATCAAGTATTTTAGATGTAGAAAACGGAAGAGAGTGAAAAGCAAAGTTTGCAAATACAGTACATTCTAAAAATGTAGAGAAATGTTACTTGAATAACCAAAAATACCTGATGCTGCACTATAATACTCATAATACTCTTGCTTTGGGAATTTTGTTTGTTTTTGGTACAAAATTCCCAAACATAAGCTCCAAATTAATCAAGTCATCTCATTTGCACTTCAATAGTCCTTTTCTTTTATACATAAATGTATTTACATCCAAATTTTTACAGTTTTATAGTATAGGTAGTTCTTGAGTTAGGACTGTTTGTTTATTGACTATTTGAAATTACAGTGGCATTGAAAAAACTGACTTATGACCAGTCCTTGCATTTTCAACTGTCGCAGCATCTCCCTGGACATGTGATTGTAATCCAGGCACACGGGAACTGGCTCATGCTTTGAAACATTGCAGCATCCCGCAATCATTTGCAACTTTCTCAACCAGCCAATTTCCAAGTAAAATCTATGGGGAAACTGGCAGGGAAGGTTGCAAGTTGCGATCACATTAATGACCATAGCAAAAAAGGTAATAAAATCAGATGCAGTCATGTGATGCCTCACTTAATGAGTACACCACTTGATGAATTTTCCAGTCCCAGTTGTAATTGTTAGTCAAGGACTACCTGTACAAACAACTTGCCTAAACCAGAAAGTGGCAAGAGACAAAATTCCGTGTTAGATCTTCATCCACAGCTATCCCATTTAAACTGAGAAGCAGGAAGGAGTTAATGCTTACTCTGTGGTTGAAAGACATGCTGTTCCACTAAGAAGTCTGTCATTCCCAGAGTTGTAATGTAATGCATATGCCTTCCTCATATTTGTCTTAGAGGTTAACAAATGTTTGATTCTTGGCAAAAAAGTAGCATAGCAGATGTCTGCAACATGTCACCTGGGGCATAAAAGCTTTTGGTATTCCCCATACAGGCAATCTTTGATTTATGACCACAATTGGGATTGGAATCTTGGTTGTTGAGCACAGTGGTCATTAAATGAGATTTCAGTTTGCTCAGTGATTGAGTTTCCAGCATTCCTGGTTGCAGTTGTTAATTAATGTAATGGGTCCTTAAACGGATAGAGTCCCAGGTAAGGAGTATGGAGTGCTTCAGGGAAGTAGGAAAAGCCCTGGGAGGCCCAGGCAGGCTGTGAGTTGTGG
>JANHZU010006986.1:285033-298408 GCA_032468055.1 Acrochordus granulatus
ACAGACATTAACAAGAATATTAGAGTAACTCAAGTCAATTTTCTTCTTTCCTTTTTTTCCTCTTCTTCCTTTTCCCCTTCTTTCCTATTTTTTTTTCCTAGGACGGCTCGTGCCTCTGCTGGCCCCATTTACAAAGGTGTATGCAAGCAGTTTTCACGCTCCCAGGGTCATGGCTTCATCACCCCAGAGAATGGCACAGAAGACATATTTGTACATGTTTCTGAGTGAGTTTTATGAGGAATGGAACACTGATATCTTTAGTGGCTTATATGTGGGGAGAAATTATGTGTTTGTAAGTCATGATCCCTCTATTCTCTCTTCACTCCAGCTTCCATCATTAACATTATTGTGTTCTCATGCACTACATCTTCTTTTACATATGGATGCTGACAGAAAAAATATTCAAACCAACTTTGTCTATTCTTCCTGCTTCTCTGCATGCCCTAATACAATAATCACTTACTATATCTGTGTTACAGTCCTTCCATTTCAATTTGTACAAGGAAATACTGTTCTTCTGGAAGTTTATGTTGAGCCAGTTGTGGCAGGATAGAGATATTCAAGCACATGTGTATGTATTTGTAGTATACAGAACATTCTGAACTGTTAATTTGTCCCCTTGTTTTGAGGAATTGTAAAGTAGCTTGATCACTGCATTGGTAAGGAATGCCAGTTATAGAGCTGTTCAAGTGACCAATGCTCGCCTAATGGGATGGAGACCCCAAATTCAAAAAGAAAGTCAGTGCAAGGATCATAGTCCCATTGCAAGTCAACACTCCCTATCAATTAAGTTGAGAGAAAGTATGGTTAGTTCTGAAGGCATCTTCACAGCAGGTGAGTGAGTGGGACCTAGTGCTATGGACAGGGAATATTCTGACCAAAATTTATATTAGCCATTTCAAGATCAAGAACCTTTCAGAAAGAAGCCACATGATTAATAATATAAGCAGAAATATTTTTATTTTCTATATCAGCTAAATATATAAAAGGAACAGCTTACTAGATGAATCATCAATGCTTTTTCTCAGGGAGAAGCAGAGGGTTTTTGTAATATCTAAAGATGGGGACTCCCATCCTTCAGTTGGCTGTTCATGACAGTGAAGTAAATTATGTTCCAGACGACTGTGGTTCTTCAAATTTACCTTAGTGGAGATGAGTAAGGAGCCCTTGTGCCACCTCCTGAAATTCCCAGGTATCATCTCTTCCAGTTCTGCTGATCACTTGGACTCAGATAGCTACAACTTTGTACCTGAAAAACAAATGGGTACATTTCCTGTATTCCAATTTTCTAGCCATTTCAGTGGACACCATTTTGGCCTGTCATTTTACTTGGTGTGCCTTTAAGCAATAATACAAGTGAGTCTTGTGGCATCAGGAACAGGATATCAGAACTATTGAGATTCTTGCCAGAAAGGAAGAAAAAAGGAGTTAGCAGCTTATACATTATAAGGACAGCTGCTCTTGGGAAGGCACATCTTTACTTGGTCGCCCTCACATGTGCTGCTTCTGTAGTGCTGTAAAACATCTTTCTCACTGATCATTTCCCATTTTCTTTCATTAGCTTTTTGGATTTTATAACCGCTCTCTTTGAATTCATCAGATCCCATTAACATCATCTACTAGAAGACAGCCTTTAGTCTTAACTTCAGCTAAATAGGTTGGGGAACTAGAGCCTCTTTCTGAAACAAGGGAATCTGTGTATTCCATAAAGACAAGGTAATGCTAACATCAGATTCCTGCTCCATATCCAAAATCTCAAGAGCACAAGAAATCATGCTCTCCCGCTCTACTGAAAGGAAATAAGTTCAGAGCCAGTTTAAATGACTAAGGATCAAATTTATTTGTCAAATTTAGAAATTGCCCCTCTTTCTCATAGAGTTAACCACTCTGTTAACTTCTTTCCTGTGTTTGCTAACTGTTGTACTTTGTTCTTCCACTGTTGTGTATCTTTGATAGCAGCAAGATTTGTTTTGTTGATACAATGAATTATTCAACAAAGAAATTGAATTATACTTAGTTCATTCAGTACACTCAAAAGCCAGTACATGTGACTGAAAATGTGTTTCTACAGAAAAGGAAGAAATTTTAGTTTAAATTTTGTATTCTAGCTGGAAGAATTAACCATTTTCTGTTCTCATCTTTGGATGGCTAAAAACATGCTTCATGACACATGCAATAGAAATTGTTATTAAAAATACATTTCAGCTAATATTTTAAACCAAACATTTTAATTCTGCTATGGCAGAACTCTTCTTAAATTACTATGTTTACAAACAGCATCAAGTGTGTGAAGGAATTTAATTCACTTGCTGTTGTGATATTTAATTTTATATAGTTTTCTTTATGTTGTTTTTTAACAATTGCTTATCCAGATACTGATGTACTGAAGCTTCCTAAGGGCAATGCAGTTGTTTTTAATTTCTTATGCTTTGTCTGTCAGGTTTAATTACATCAATTTCTTTCCACCGTACTTTTGTTCAGAGCTCTGAAATGTTCCTTCCTCTTTTTATTTTTCAGCATTGAGGGGGAATATGTCCCAGTTGAAGGAGATGAGGTCACATACAAAATCTGTCCCATCCCACCAAAGAATCAGAAGTTCCAAGCTGTGGAGGTGGTGCTCACTCATTTAGCACCACATACAAAGCATGAAACATGGTCAGGCCAAATAATTGGCTCATAAACTGCTTCCTGAGCCTTCAGGCTATCGGGAAGTAAAGATGAATGATATGGTGGGTGGTGGAACTACTGGAGCAATGGAAGAGCCAGGCTGCAAATTTCTGTTTGCTGTGTGACTTGTTTGCAATTTGATCTTGTCTTTTCTGAGATTTAACCTTTAGTTTGTGAATGTGCTATTTTGTTAGAGAAGGCAAGCAGGAAGGTGAAAAGTGTTGCTGGGTAGATTTACACCTGACTCTACCCAATAGGACAAAAGACATATATTATCAAAGTAGTATTTATTGGCCACAAAGTCTGATTTTTATCTGGTTGCTACTCAAAACAAATCAATAATGAAATAGTCTGTTACCCTGTCCCTTTACCAAAATATTCCCTTCTGTTCTCAGCAGGGGCTCTTGCATTTCATTAAACTCCCTTCTCAGACACTCAACGAAATGGTACTTTTCAGGGCACAATTCTATATGGTACAAACATAGTGAAGCTGTCATTCTTCCAGAGCTTTTCTAAATCATGCAGACTAGAGGAATGCTTGAAGTTTGTTTGTTTTTTTGGGAGGGGGAGTTGGGGGGTGTATTTCTTACATGTATAATTATATTCAAAGAAAGAGCCTGTAGTGCCATCCACATTTCTGTTTATCTTTGGCTGAGTCTGAAATCAATATCTTGGTCACCACTGTTGTATATATGATTATTGGTCTAATTGCAAAACCTTTTTCAAAAACATGCACAGTATCTGTAATAATTATGCAGTAACCCAAAAGGATGTAACACTAAAGAAGGAGCATTTCTAAAGACAAGTTAATAACTCACTGTGATGTTTTGTTCAAATATGTCTAAAAATGGGTGGATGGATTTTTTTTTGGTCTTGTAAAAATCATCTTAACAAGTTCAAAATCTGTATTTTCTGCTTGTTGTATGCAAGGGAGTCAGTAAAATTTTGCAAATAACTCTGCTGGAGGTAGTTGAAGGAGGAACCTTTCTAAATCTATTAGTCTCAAAATGATTTTAATTTTTCCAGAAGCACTGCAGTGGTTTGTCCAGGTAGCCTGAACTGTAGCAGTAACTTACTTCCAGACTATTGTGATATACACTCAGCTTATGCTTAACAAATAAGTTTGCTTACTTTTAATCTTAATTGTAAACTAAGCTGCATCTGTTTTAGAAGGGTAGGAAAATATAATACAGGAATGGTAATAAATGATTTTCCATTAATTGTCATTAAAAGTGTGTATCCAAGAGTAAGGGTATTCTAGAATTCAGCCTCTACTAAAATGTGTTATTTTTCTGACATTGCATTTTTTCATATATGTTACAATGTTAAGTATTGGCCATGACTGCATTTGTGTCTATTGAAAATAATACATAATAATAAAAATGCCCTGCAGATGAAGCTGATTTGTTAGAAGACTATATTATTATAACTTTCAAAAGAGACTAGAATGAACTACTTAACATAATATTCTCCAGATGTTACTGGGAGCTGCAGTTCAAACACATTTGGAGTGTACCACGCTAGGAAAATCTGGGGACAAAATCCCAGGAAAGCATCTGTTTTATCTTTTTTATATTATGAATGGTGGTTTCTGGCTGTGAAGATCTGCTTGAACAACAGCATTTTTGTTTACTACACTTTCAGAGATGTAGGCTTCATTATTTTCTGTATGTAATTGCATTTCTGAATATTTTTCACGACACATTTCCTCAGAATGGCTGTTTAGGCTAATTCTCTCATTTTCCTTTCTGTTGTTCTAACGTCAATATCTTAATGATTATCCTCTCTGTATCTAGAGATTGAGGATTATGTGTAGAAGAGATGAAGGAATGATCACCAGAGGTAAGATTAATGGGTTGTATTAAATAATGTTATCTAGTAGTATTGTATTGAATTTCCTTCAGTTGTTCCAGTTCTATCCAGTTTGACCTCAAACATCTTAAATTTCCCAGGATATACAGGGTCTTGTTTAAAAGCACAATATTTGGTTTATAATAATCTTCTAGATGTATTAAGAATTTCCCAGGATACCGTGTACCTGCTAGGAACTTGCATGGAATTGTCAGGCAGTCTAAACTGTCTCAACTGAGTTGAAAGCATTTGGGCAGTGCCGTGCCTGAAGTTGCATGATCTTGAGGTGGAAGATATAAGTTTTTAAATTAATGCATGAGAAGCAAGCACTATAATTCTAGGAATTAGTGGGTGTATTTAAGTAAATGATGTAAGTAAAAATGTGAGAGCTAACAATTTAGTGAGGTAGTCTTGAATGAGATGAGGGGAGCCTGCTAGGCAGAGACTATAGCATAATGATACTGCTGTATGCTGGGATGAGACTGGTGTCTGTAAAATAGTTTTTTTTGTATTTGGGATGTATTTCCAGTGTCCTTAATGAGTTAGGGTGTGTGTGAATATCTGTCCAACCTAACTGTTACTGTTCATAATTGTGGGATTTCAGTCCCTTAGATCTTTTGCACTTAGATGTGACGTGAGGCTAAGGGTCCAGGATAGACTGTTTGCTCCGTAGAAATAAATGTTTGATCACAGCCTGATGTTCAAATTCAGTTTTTCAAGGCGGACATCCCACACAACTGGTTTGGCTCTACTGTATATTGCCAACCTGGAATCATGGGAAATTTTATGCAAGGTGTCCAGAGGGGGTTGAGTTCTGCTATTTGTATGTCAACCTAAAAAACTAAAGAGAAAATCCTGATAGCTATAGGAATTTGGGGGCTTTAAAATGGTACCAGAACTGGCAGTAATGAGCCATATTTGAATGCAATGTTTTTCTAACTTGGCAATTCTAAGATATCTGTGCATCAGCTCCCAAAATTCCCTGACCAGTCCACTGCCTGGGGAATTCTGGGAGTTGAATCAACATGTTAAAGTTGTTAAATTTGAAAAACATTGGAATAACACAATCTTTCCCAGCTTAGTTCTCTTCTGATTTGCTGGGGCTACAATTCCTGGAAAGCTACATTGTGTGGGAATTCTGGGATCTGGGATCTCAATATATTTGGAGGGAGCCATGGTAGAGAAGGCTTTCACACAATTCTTTCTTGGATGGATGTCACAACTACAGCTGAATTTTTAAAATGCTCCCCGATAAACCCTTTAAAATGTTAGCCCATAAACTTACAAATACTGTAAACTGCCAAGAGTAGTTTGATTTTGGCAGCATATAAATTTAATAAAATAAATAAATCTGATGTGGGGTAGAAATGGAGTTCAGCTTTAAGAAAAGTTCTAGCCTAGTTCTTCTTCATGAGCTTGTTTCCTCATCCAAGGAACTTTAAATAAGAGTACCCTAACATTCCCCCTCCATTCTCAATATATTATTAACATAATCAAGGTTTTATTACAACTGTGTTTGTGATAGGAAATGAATTATTTCCAAGCAAAACTATTCAAAAGTTGGTTAAATTAATTCTAGGGGACATCACTGTTCCCTTGTTCCTGAAATTTCTTTTTCTCATATGCCACTGAATGATGCCAATACTCTACCTCCTTCAGTTAAAAAACAAAAACTTTCTCAATGGTCTATTTTGAAAAGAATCTCCAAACATACAAGAGAAAAAGGGGAATGATTTTTAAAGCAGTTGTCACTCATCCTGTATGTAGATAATTTTTCTGGCCTTTTTCTCAATCTGGCCCAATGAAGTATCTGAAGGCAGCCACTTTCCTTTTGCTATATGAGGCATGCTTCCTGTGACAGCAGACAAACTTCCTGCACACATGTAACACCAGCAGCTTCTAGCCTCTCTCCTTGATGATGCAATACCAGTGGGAATGCCACAAAACTGTGACTTCTTTCTGAGAATGCTTTTTAATAATTTCTGAAATAATCTTGTTACCTATCGTGTGTCTGTGTTCTGACAACTTTTTGTGTGGTTCTTGCCTCTTTAATCCCATGTTGATCTTTGTAACACTGGCAATAAAACATTAAAGTGACTTTCCAAGAGTCTTCCCTGTCTTGAATTTTTTTCCTTTTCACAATGGTCTTTTGACCACAATGATGATATCTGATGTTGTATAATGAGAATGGGGTGGCTGGTCCGAGAATTCTTGATGCAGAGATGGATACTAGCCTGCTGGAAATTTATTTATGCATTTAGATATGCATTATGTATGCAGTCTACTAAGGGATGGGCAGTATTTGCTCTCCAGTCAGTGATAAACTGCAGCTCCTATCACTGTATGCTTTTGGCCATGCTGCTTAAAACTGAGAGCTGCACTGAACAACTTCCAGAATATTGCATTTGTCAATTATTTCGAGGTGAAGTCAGATCACTAAACCATCTAGCCCACTGTAAGTAGTGGTAGGTTTCAGAGCTGTATGATCTCCCACTCTGCTTTTTGTAAGTGTGCCTGCTAATGGATTTTACCAGTAACATTTATAACCTTATGATTCTTATCTGATAGTATCTATAATTTCTAAGCTGAGGATAGGAAATCATATATGCTTTAACACATGTGTTTTAAGGCACTCAATTCCAAAGATAGGATTTTACCTTAAATTTTAATGAACTTCAGTATGAAGTCAGATTGCTTATTCATTTCCTACTGTACTTTCACTTTTAATTTCATATCAAGTTACAAATGTGAATTACAAAACAGACACTTGACAGTAGTATGTTCTCATTTTTAACTCCATTTTATTGTCATACTTTTCTAGTGATATAAAAGCTGCCTGTGAATGAAGCCCACAAATCAGTAGCTACAATGATGTAGTTAGTTTCTCTAATGCATATGGCCTCAAACATTCCGATTTAATAAGATGGGGTTTGTTTCTGATCCATCTGAGAAATAGGCCACTTTGTGGCTCTCACAGCAATAAATACATTTCTGTAGTACTTCATAGCCCTCCTGCTGGAAAAGAAATGGAAACTAATGTACAAAGAGCTGGAAATATTTTAAAGCAGAAGCCTGAGCATCTCAGATAAGAATGGATCAAACTCATTACATTATTAATCAGCCTCTTCACTTTTATTTCTATAATTTCTTCAATTGCATCACAGCACACTTTTTGCAGAAGGAAGCAAGTGATGAAATACCTGCTTTCAAGACTCTGGATTAATGCCATGGTTACATGAAAGTACTGTAGCTGAAGTCATCCACTTCATAACTTTATCGCATAACCACCATAAATGAAAATAATGATCACTTTTTTGACAATGTCTTCAAATTTGGAAGAATAATTTTGATATATATCTGCCAGCTGAATAGGTGTCAGGTACCAACAATGCATTATTTATTTAATAAAATGTATATGGCCACCCATCTCACAGAAGGTGATTCTGGCTGAAATACAACAATGCACTACCCAGAACAAGAAACTTCCACTGCATTTCTTGCATGGAAGCTGTAAACTTGCCCATTTTCCATAACTTCTGACAATTTCTCCTGTATAGGATTACTAAAATCAAGCTTCCTTTAAACTATATGGTGGATCTCCTATTTAATGTAACAACTTATAAATTTTTGAAATAGTTCTTTCTGGTTCTAAATAATGAAATATTAAATTCTCAAAATCAGTATAGTGCCATATTGCTGAATCTCTAATATTTTTATTGCCGAAAAGAAATTTGATACCAGAAGAGCCATGGTAACTTAACATATATTTGTTGCTCAATTTGATCTTTATTTAAAGATTCTCTATAACTATAAAAATAGTAATTTTAGTTTATAAAGAGTATATTGTCTCAAAGGTTTTATTTTAGCCAAACTATAATAATCACCCTGAATGATTTTTGTTGTTAGAAGAGTTAATGAAGTATCCTTTATCAAAATTGTATATCTTCCAAATTTGAAGCATTGTTTTATAAACGTATTTTCAATCTGTTTTATTCTAGAAAAATATTTTGGGTGAAAAAAACTATAAACCTATCCTCTTCTAAAATATTTCAATATGAATTCATTTTTTTAGAAGTCTCCCATAATAAATGGAATCATGCCCAAACTGCTGCTTGATAGTAACAAAAAGGGCATGACCCGACCTTGTTTCTGAGATCTATATAAAATCCTTTTATTTACTCTTAATGTTTGTGCATGGAAACAGCAGCTTTCTATTTTTGCCAGTGTTTTAAAGCATGTTCTGGAATTACCACTAGGAGGCATAGAAATAAAAAGCAATGCAAGAATTTTAATCTTAACCTTTGCATGTCATCCTATAAATACTGAAATGTTTTGAAGCCCAGTTTTCATTTAATTTCTTCCAAATTGGAACATAATACTGTAATCTATAACTATTTTATTAATATTTTAATTTTATGATTAAATATTTTAAATATGTATATACTGTGGAAGGGGGCATGTTGCATGAGTGGTTAAGATGCTGGGCTTGTTAGCTGGAAGATTGGCAGCTTGAATTTAAGACCCAAACACTGCTGTATAATGGGGTGAGCTCCTGTTGTACGCCTAGTTCCTGCCAACCTAGCAGTTTGAAAACATGTAAAAATGCAAGTAGATAAATAGGTACCACCTTGGAAAAGGTAACAGCATTCCATGTACCTCAGCACACAGTCATGCTGGTCACATGACCATGGAAGTATCTTCAAACATGCTTTTCAGCTAAAACTTGGAGAAAAGAACTCTCAGAGTTGGCTATGACTGGTGGGGAAACATTTATACTATTGGAATCACTAAAACTATAGAAATTTCCTTTTGAGCTTTTGGGAGTGTATGAAAAAACTTACGTGATTTATGAAAATTAATTGATAGCCTCTGCAGATTTCTCTAACTCCTTTTTAATGTAGCTAGCTGAATATGAAGCACTTGAGACTCAAGATCATATTCGCAAACAGATTTAAAAGGTATCTCCTATTTTTATCCAGTGAATCTGATTATTAGATCTAAATGCTATTTTAAGTACATCTATTGGTAGGTTTGATAATAAAGGTAATAAAGTAAAAGCCTGCTTGAAGAAGGAACAAGAAGATTCAGATTGATTAGGCAGTGGGAAGAAAGTGCAAGTAAACAATATTCTAATAACTGAAGCTAAAGCAAGGGCTGCTCTCAGACCTAGGTGGGAAGGTGCAGTTGCAATATGCAGGGCTACTAATATGTGTTGACCTCAACAGACTAATTGTACAAAGACTGATTTTTATTGGTCCAAAAATATATTATCTATGATAAAATAAACCTGAGCACCAAGCTTATACTTTAAGAACAACAGATGTTTCATATATTAGATCAGTAGTCACAGAAGAATATTCTGATACTAAAAGCTAAGTGGAATAGTGATGGTTCATCACTTTCAACAAGATCTACATTTCAAAGTTACTTTCCATCCCCCCCGCATACTCTGTATTATGTATGTAATATTATTGGGGGTGTTATCTCTATTCATTATATTGGCAGGCTATCTTAAGGGTTTAAAAATATGAAAATACTTTGAAATATCAGGTTCTTTTCCCTTTAATCTACCAATAAAAATATTATTTTAATCTCAAATTCATTTAGGTGAATATATTAAGAGAGTACTATCTCTCTCATTCACAGATTTAGAAAAAGGATGCAATTCCTTTCAACATTGTTTTTGTTTTGGGGGCTGGAAGGATGAAATATGGTAGTCAGAGTTCTGCAAATTCCTATATGAACTGTGATGGCACTTAGCTCTCTTACGATTTACATACTTCACTTCCATTTCCAAAGTGCATTTCAACCTTGGGCTTTAGCAAGCCTTGACCACAATTCAAAAATTGTTTTTATGATGTGAATATCAAGAGTAGCAGCAGAAGACCTATGAATCAAGATTTGTTCACTATGGAAAGAAGATCTCTTGACATCGCTGAACTGTGTCCTGGGGAGAACGGATACTATGTCCTACTGTCCGAGGATCATCGTAGATTTCATAATCATTCCCACCCTAAAAATATGAAGAGTGTTATTCCATCTGCTTTATGCTTTTTAAGCTCATGAGAAGTAATGTGACAGCAATTATGGAAAAAACATGCATCTGGCCCTCCTGCTGCTGCCATTGAAACAAGGTATTAGCCTTGACTTAGATTAGCCTGTGCTAATTTGGATGTGCCAACTCCCTGGGCAATATAGTCCATCCAAAAATTCATAATTGAGAAAAACTACAATGGGCTTAAGAACTAGATTAAGCAAGATTAAAATTTGAACCACTTCTGAAACAAGTTTTAATCTTCATAGCATGGTTACAGGCCTTACTGACTTCCCAAGTTAGTTTATGACTTTTTGAAAATGCATATAAATCTTCTGCAATTCATCTACACACAACAGGTCATCATCTTGCCAGAACCAGTGCTCCTTTCACCCAAATTTGTAAGGGACTCCAACGCTTTCCAAACTTTGGTTTTCCCCACTTCTGAAATCTATAAAGTGCTGGACTTCAAATACCAAGTTGGCTTGTGAAGTTTAACTTATCTAAACAATTTGGGAGTTGCTTATGTATTTGATGGCAGGATAGGATCTTACAATCAATGTAGAGTGCAAGATTTATTATTCTATGTGATAATAATGTTGCCTGCTTAATTTTACTCTTTATTTCCTGTTTCTGAGCAAGAACAAAAAAAGTTGTTTGTTTTGTGGAAGCCACATCCTTTCTGATATGTTTAAATGGTATCCTAATAGGGTGGAAGAAATTCAAGTCACAGATCTTTCTTCTAGTGACCCTAACTGAAGAATATTAGTTCATTTTTATTAGGTTCAAGTATCAGTTTCTACTTGGGTAGAGTCCCATTTTAGGTCTCCTTCATCGAAAAGGGAGGAGCAGAAGTGAGCAACCAGAGTTGTGATTACTGGGGGTTGAGTTTATATGCACTCTCTTGCTTCCCCACTGTTAGTTTAATGCCTGCATACAAGAAATACTCTTTTTTATAGCACAGTCTACAGCATAAGGCAGTATCTTGCTCAGTCAGATCTTACCTGATCTTGAAAACCAAGCAAAGTTGGACATAAGACCACCAGGGATTAATAAGCCTACAAGTTAGACCAGGAAATTCAACCTTCACTTGCAGAAGACTTTAGTTATTCCAACATGATGCCCTTCATAGTGCTCCCTATCCACATTGTTTATCATTCGCAGGTAGTTTCACCCTTAGAGTATATTCATATGGAATATCTAATCTGACACAAAGCATAACTGATTTTTCCCATTTCTCTTTCTGCCTTTTTGTTATTAGTACCTGACCTACTTTTTTTGTTTTATATAATAGGATTAATTACTTTGGATGATAATCAAGCCATATTTGCAGCTGTCACTTTTTTTTAAACACATAAAAATCTAAAGAAAGAGATTGCTAGATTGGTCTAGGGGTTAAAGTAACCAGGAAGCTGTAAATTCTAATCCCACTTTAACCATGAAAGCCAGCTGGATGACCTTGGGCCAGTCACTCTCTCTCAGCCCAACTTACCTTACAAGGTTGCTGTTGTAAGAAAAATAGGAGCATGAAGGTGTGTTAAATATGTTTGCTGCCTTGAGTTGTTTATAAAAACAATAAAAGAGGGACAGAAATAACTATATAAATAAAACAGCCTAATCAAAACTGTACGGAGTAACAGTTATGAGAGAAGATTTAACCATCCACAGTCCCTCTTCTGTCTTCCATTTCATGCAAGTCCATGGATAAGCTGAACAGAAATGAAAAAAAGCTACTGAAGAATACTTTTTTCAGCTATTCTAATTTCTTCTCCCAAAAAACAATTTAGTCTCAGAGTATCCCCTTCTTTCATGTTTGGAAGAAACAGCCCATGGAAAAAGTGACTAACCATCAGAGCATATCTTGGGTTGTGGGCCTGCATGACATGGAAGAATTTTGATAGTTTTGTTGTATAAGCAAGGCCTTGGTCATGGCATTGGAGATTCTGATTAGGGAAGCATTTGTAGGACCCTTCAATTCCAAAACACACAGTACCTGAGACTCCCAGGTATGGCTATGGATATTTTCAAACACTGAAATTACACTGTAAACATCATAGAAAAGACTACTTTGAACCATGGTGGTAATTGGGCTCTGAGAAGAGCTTATTCTGGTAAGAACAGGAGAAGTATTTCCCTCAGTCTTACATATGATGGACTCTTGTCAGAAAGCAGGTTTCTTATACACTTACAGGGGTTGTCTCATTTCCAAAGAAATGTATGACATCAAATCTTTCATCTTCAAGAATGTTGAGGCAGTAACGTTTGTCCCAGCCTTCTGGAAAAACATCAAAACTAATCATACCACCTGTTAGATTTAGAGAAAATTAAATGAAAAAGAGATGAGATTTTTAGGGTAAAATGTTTTGCTATCCCCGGCATAAGACAGAATGTGTCTTTGTGCAAATATTTTTTTTTACATAACACATGGATCTACACTGCTTTCAGCCTGATTCTCAGACACATTAATGTTAGAGCTGATGTTTCTATAGCAATGAGATGAAATGGCATTAGTAGTAGGCCCTCAGCTAAAGACACAAACAAACAGTTGGTTTGAGTACACATGATGTGCACAGTTCAAATACATTTCAGAAAAATATGTGAAAACATCTTGCTTAGCAAAATGGCTAATGGGGGAAAGGATTCTTTTATCAAGCTTTGGTACAGCTGGACTACAAAAGGCATTCTTTTTTAAGTGTGGGACAGTGTTGGTCACTCTTGTGGATGATCTCTGGCGAGAGCGGGATGAAGGTAGTGCATCCATCCTAGCCCTCCTTGACCTCTCAGCGGCTTTTGATACCGTCGACCACGGTATCCTGTTGGGTC
>JANHZU010006987.1:8037-18741 GCA_032468055.1 Acrochordus granulatus
CAACAATTAAACATTGCTACATTAACCGCAATTACAACTGAATTTCGTTTAAAATGGTACCAGGGAGAGTAACACTTTTGACAGTGGTATGTCAAAGCGATTCCCTAATAAATAAAGCAGAGTTGGTCAGCACTAACACACTTGCCATGTTCAGAACACAAAAACAGCCTGCAGTTGATCAAGACCTTTTTTGTGTCAATTGAGTTTCACAGTCCTTTGCACCAGAGGATTTAAGGTGACAGCAGTGACATCTGTGCAATATATTTAAGAGAATTTATGTTATTATGTAAAAACAAACTAAAACATTTCTACATACATTTTGTGGTTCTAAGATTTTGGTGAAAGCCTTAATGCTGCGGAGCATACTGGTATATACATTGGCCAAATGGTTAGATTTTTCCATCTTCAATAAATTCAAGGATGTGATGAATTTGTCCAAATTATACAATGCACACTCTTTCTGAAATGACAACATATTTTTAAAAAATTAAAGAACATTGTACCTGTAAATGTACAACACTATACATTGTGAAGATTGAAACTATAATAATATGGTACAATAAAATGGATTTACAGTATTTAAGACATGGCACTGTCCAGTATTCTTGCACTACCTGGATAGTTATGTCTAAATCCCCCTGGCTCTATATCGTGACACCCAGTTTTTGGAATGCCTCTTGGATATTCTTTTGTAAATAGTGAATATTCTCCTTCACCCCTTGGTTTGGAACAAGGCTTCTCTTGTCACCTTATATACTGCAGCTCTTCTAAATTGTCCTCCATCCATTGACCGGCCGATCAGGGTAACATTTTCAAACCAGCTCAGGAGCTATTTCTCCAGCTTGTTTTGCTTTAGAGTAAAAGGGGCCCCTCTGATTGTATTCACATATCATGTTATACATAATATAGTCTGTTTAATGGTGGCTTAGCATTTTATATAACCCCTTGATTTTGTGTGTCACATAAAATCAGCCACTGCCTTGTCATGAAGTGTGAGCCCTGTCAATATACATTTAAGAGATGTGGTTGGTATTAGGCTGGTATAGATCTGAATATATATCTGTAAATAAGAATAGCATAAATAAGTATGTGTTATAGGCAGTATGTTATGTGTGCATAAATTAGTGAAGGTGAGCATTGTGGCTGGATGTACAGTATATACATAAATACTGCACATATGAATATATCCCTACATTAATGATTTAGCCTTGACTCTTTCCACTATTTTGTGGAAATCTATACAAATATTTGTAGGATGTTCATCCAAAAATTAGGCTACAACGGATTGCATATTTCCTGTTAAAAAAAGTCCCTATCTTAAAGCTTGAATATTCTCATCCCACAAGCCTGGTAAAGCTTTTAGTACAAGATAAGAAAGCTCAGGAAGTGGTGGATAGTTTACCACTACTGTCAGTCGGTCTCAATGAATTTCTCTGTAAAGTGTAAGTCTTAGAAGTTATACTTAAAGTGACAACTGAAATTATCATACTGTAGTTTGAATGATAATGCATCCTAATGATAGTGCATTTAAAATTGTTCTTTTTTACCTTCCACAAGGGAATAATAAGATTCAGAAATTATACTGAGACATAAAAAGACACTAAAATGCATTTAATTTACTTTGGACTTCTTAATCATTAACTTATTCTGTCTCCACTACAAAAATTCAACATGCTCTGGAGCAGCTCATCTTTACGAATATGACGCTCTGTAAATAGTCAGGAGCATCCTTGGTCTAATTCAAGATGGCACCTGCAATCTTGCAATCAGAGCCTCGCCCCTCCTTTGCATGGATCCTGTTTAAAGGGCTTCAGGCATCTTGACTACCTTGACCCCTCCACCTCACAAATGCCATGAATGCAGCAAATCATTTCTCTCAAGGCTGTGGAAAGCACCAACTTGCTCTTCCCGTCCATGATATTCCATCTGGTGTTTATATCTCTAAGTCAGGAGCAAAACACTTCAGGTAAATTTTTTGGGATGAATATAATGAGTTTAATACTGTGAATAGCTCCAAAGTGGTTTTAAAATTAAGAACCTAACTTTGGCAGGAACATATCTTACATTTTAAATAAAACCACAATATTTTTAAGGTGATACCACTTATTTATTAGCACTATACCCGCAACATTCTATAGTATTCTCACCAACCACTTTTCATACCAAAATCAAATCCCATAAATGCTTCAAACTTGACATGACCTAACTTTTTGGGCGGAATGCGGGGGAATGATGGATGGTTTTAATTCTTACCTCTAATGTCGTTGGGACTTCCAGAGATGTCTGCAAATAAAAAATGACAAATCAAAGTTAGGTAATACAAAAAGACAGAATAAGAGATCCAAGGGTAAAAGTTAGATATGGCCTGCCAGTTATATGTTACCATTTTGATAATCTTCTCTTTTAAAATGTACATAGCACAAATATATTCCAAGACAGTAAGAATGAATAAATCGATGAGTAAATGAATGAATGAATGAATGAATTGCAGTCAGTTCCATTCCCTAAATGTTCTTGTCAATTCCTCAAAGCCTACCCTTTTATGTCAGAATGCAATAGTATTCGGTTACTGTCTAATCAATAATGATTGATTATTGATTAGGCAGAAACTGGTAGAATTTCTGTTCAGTGAAGAGAATAATGTACTGTATTTGGTTTTCTAGAATTGTTTATATATTTTCTCCAAATCAATTAACATTGCATTGATTCAAACAATATTGATTCAAAGAGTTATGAAATATGGATTAATATTACTCAGAATTAAGAAACAAATTCCACTGAATGCTGGGGCATTCAGGAGGATGTAACTTGAGTAAGTGAAAATCTTCTTACCATGCTTTCATTCTTGAATTTCACTGTACCCTAAAAAGAACAAAGTAAAGTTAGAAAATTGAAATAGACATTTTAAAACATGCAATATATATATCAGAGTTTAGACAAAAACAGTCAGCTTCATTTAATAGTGATAGCTTACCTCTTTCCTTATTTTTTCTAAAAACATCTTTGCTTCCCGAAGGACAGGTAAGGCTGTAGGCTTGCAATTGGCATATACTCCAATGCAAAGGAAAATCAAGCAGTAGGACAACAACATTATGATATTAGTTGAGAGTGCTCTTGTACTGATTCTGGCAAACTTTGATCTTGATATATATATACATGAACACACACACATGATGCTAAAGGAAATGATTAATATCTCATTTCAGAGTGGAGAGAGTAGGAAATTACCTTGAATAATGGAATCTCCAAATTGCTTATCTCATCCTGAGGTATACCTAATTTGATATGATGACTATTATCATTTTAAAATAAAATATATACCAACATAAGTATAATCTAGAAAAGAGAAGTACCTGTAGGATTGTGTAGAATAATTAAGTAGGCTGGGTGGCATCTCCTTGCTTATGATCACTTATCTAGGGCCACAAGGACATTTGGTCATAGAAAGTACTCTCACAAGGCAGAAGCAGTTCAGTTTGGGTAAAGGGTAATTAAAATTCTAACAATAAAGCCCCAAGGAAAAGATCAGCTGCCAATTGCATTTGACAGTAAAACCCAGTACCAACTTAGGAGACACTTGTATGGTTTCTGCACAGGATTGCAGCTTAAGATTTACAACATAGGTGAGATTTCCATCAGCAAAATCACCAAAACGGATCTGGAGTAGGCAACTTGGGAAAGTTTAAAATAGGAAAATGGCTGGAGTGGGAAGGGGGAAACTATGAGATAACAGTCAGATTTTCTCACTCTTTAGGGGTTGTGACTATTCGGATGGGAGGCAAGATACGTACATATTTGCATTCTTATCTAGATTTTCTTAACAATTCTTATCAGGATGTTTCTTTGCTTCCATATATGTATTTGGCCAACCACAACTGATGTGTAGCTGGAGATTGCTTTTTATATTAGTAGCAGTGGAAAACTTGGGAGGCATATAGGTGATCTTTGTTCTCTTCGGCAAACCACCTCTGGTGGTTTGCTATTTCTTCACTGCTTTTAGCAAAGAGAGGGATAAGCTTTTAAGCTTTCATTTGCCCACAGGGGTATTATAATGTAATGATTTTTAAATAATTTTTAATCTTCAAATCTAGTATAGTTTTGACCGAAATTAATTAAGAGCTAATGTAATTTACCTCTTTGGTTTTGACCAATAATAGGTAAAACAGGTAACAAGCAGCACTTCTTGAAGATAAATTTATTGTAGAGGCAGAAGATTTGAGGTATGGGCAAAATATAGATTGGGAATTAGAGATAAATAAAATACTTTCAAAATACTTAGCAATCTAATGGCTATTTAAAAGGATAAATAGCCATTTATCCACCACCACCTCTAAATTCCCTTCCCAATGGATTGCAAATCTATCAACAGCAAAAGATATAGAAGAGAATACAGTATATGTAGCTCAGGGCTGAACTGTGGAATCTTTGGTGCTCTCTGAGTTTGGTGATTTGCTTGCAGACATTTCATTACCCAACTAGGAAGCAGGATGAAAATGATGTAATCTAGTTGGATAATGAAACATTTGCAAGCAAACCACCAAGCTCCGAGGGCACCAAGAACTTCAGAACAAGATACAGCACTGGATGTGGGCAGCCACTGGACCCCAGATGGCATGAGATGGCAGCAAAGAGAGCTTTCAATAACTTTGCCCCCACTTAGTGATATTACAGTTCAGACTAGTAGGTCTAGCCTCCCTGAGTTCCTATCCTGCTGTTGCCACTGGTACATGTGATTGTTCCAGCTGCTGGCTTCTGCCTACTCCAGTTGACAAACATCCTAATACATCCTAGGAACATCAGGTTAGAAGAGTTTATTTCATTTTACAGTGTACATGAATATATGCTCCTGTCTTGAACACTTCTAAATTAGCCTGATAAAATGGAGCAGTGAAACCAAGAATGGCTTTTCACGTTGATGGACTTGAAATGAGTTCTGAGACTGGAAATTAACTGAGTTTCAGGCTGTTTCTTAATTCTATTGCTTTATGCTGTCCTTCAGTTGGTAAAGCTTAATGTTCTACGAAAAGGCCAAATAATCCCATAAACCTGAAGTTTATTTACACTTGAAGAAGTACAGTAAGTTCTTTTTATATTACAACCTTGGCAATTTGGTAACTAGATTACCATATTTAAACCATTACTAAGCAACTGAGTTAAAAACCAGTCATATTTTTTGATTGCGAGGTCTTTACCTCTCTTTGTTTTGGAAAGGAAATCATTATTTAGGGATTTTAGTGAAAAAATAAGGAATAGTCAAACTTTCTAGAAAAGTTCCAATTCTGTAATTTGGAGGTTGAAAAAAGCAGAAGCAAAGAGCATAATTTAAAATTAGCTGGAATTACCTTGAGGTTCTAAAATAAAGGAAAAATGCTTAATAGAGGTAGCATCTGTTTTTGTTCACTAATAATAACTTCAGGCTACATGGTAACAGAGTTCTTAAGTCATATGGCAAAGAGGAAGCTTAAAATGTTTAGGGAAACAGATTGAAAAGTTGGGACAATCAAAAGACTGGTTGGTGCCAAAATGATGGGTGAGCCTCCATTCAAAAGACACGTTACAGTCAGCGGGCAATTTTACCCTGTGGGCATGCTTTTCTTCTCAACATCCCACTTATTAGAGGAACTTGGAATAAAGTTATGGATTTTAATTTTAGGAATGGACATCTGAAGAAAGGCATTATGTTGTGAAAGGCTTTGGGGATAACCCACCAACCTGAACTAGACCTAGGCGTGGCCTGGGGGCCAATCTTGATCCACATGCAAAGAACTGATCGCAGGCCAACTCAGCACTGGTTTTATCAAATATCAGTGGACTAATTCCTTCACTCCCTAAATGCAGTATGCTTGCTACAGCTGGTCTTGCTGATATTATTTACCCTAAAAAATCCAGATGGTTGTTTTTCAGGGTTCTCCACCTGTTTCTGCCACAAGAGAGGAAATCAAGCAGGGTAGTTTTCTACACTGTTCCCCAAATGGACTAAAAGAAATTAGATTATCTTTTTCTGAAAGATTGTCTCCAAAAATTAAGTAGCGGGCAGAAAATGCCCATAAAGAGGGTTGGAGGGAGGAGACCTGCCCATCCTTGCTTCATAGCACACCCTCCATCTCCAGTCAGCTTTGGTAGTTAGGAGAAGGCTAATTTCATTTTTTAAAACTACTGCAATAAAGGAGGAAGAGTGAAAGAATTATTATTCAGACCTGTACAGATTCTCAGACAGAAATCTTGAGGACAAAAATGGCAGTGCTTGGAGACTGAAGCTGGAATGTTATTCACCTCTCCAAATACACAAATGCATACATTTATGACAGCTGTGAGATGTGTCTTCTGATGTTACAAACACATCAGATAGTGCACCATACCTATTTGTTAATTAATTGTGCATAGCCTTAATAAATCAGGGGGCTACAGCACAATTCAATATTGAGGAATAATAGGTTAACTCTATAATGGTGACTCTCTCCCAGAAGAGACTTCTATGCAGATCTACCTTCAATTAGCAGTGTTGTGCATACTTTGAAGATTTTCAAAAACATTTCTAGAAAATGCAGATTAAATTAAATATAACGGAGTTAAGTTGGAGACTAGGTGTTCATAGAGTTGTCCAGTGCAGAAATGGTTTGCCATTAACTTTTTCTGGGATTTTGTTATTTTTTACTTCCTGGTCTATCCTACAGCATTGATATTCTTTGATTATCTCATCAGAGTACTAATCAGGATGAACTTTGTGTAACTTTAGAGCCCAACCAGGTTGTTTGGTACACTAAGAAATCACCCTTGAGATATAAATGATTAAACGAAGACTCTTTCTGTCCAGATAAAGCTGAACCTTTAAGGAGAATACAATATCTCAGCAGGGTATATGCTATATTAAGGACAAATGAATTGACTAATTTGAATGGAATTTTAACTTATTAGCTTCATCTGTCTCATATCTATGTCCAAGTTGTACTAAACACCACTCCTTTTTGCAGTTTATAACTTATTTGCATTTTGTAACTAATACAGTACTCGTGTATGAATATTTATTGCTAACATGCTGCGGAATAATTCACATATAACACCAAGGTGAATTGCTTTCTTTTAGCTTAGTGGAATATGCAAACCAGACTGCTGTGGTTTACTCAACAATCTCACAACACATAGAATCAACCATGGAAACTGTGATCAAGATAAATCCAAAACTGTTAGGAAATTGCTGGAAACTTGGGATTCATACAAATCAGCCATCAGTACATAAAGGTAATTCAAAAGAGACAAGAAAAAAGCTAAGAAAAAAGCAAAAATACCAGAACACATTCTTTCTAGCAGCCAAAACACAGATAACACCAGACAAGCAGAAAAAAGTATCCTAATCAAGGAACTACCAGCATAAACTTCATACCCTCTATTACTGACAGAGCAAGCTACTATATATAGATAGGGAGCAAACTCCACACTCAGTACCACTGATATTACTTAATTGGATAATGAAGCATCTGCAAGCAAACAAAGCAAACTAACAATGCCAGAATACTCTCTAGTTATAGTTACTACTTTCTCTTTGTATGTCCTATACTTTGTACATCAAAAAGTTTAGGTTTATTGAGCCAAGAGAACTAAGAAACTAATCCTTTACTAAAAAAACATAACTCCTCAGTGAAGACTCTACTAGAGTGGCAGGAGGGAGAAGCTTTAGATCAGATTTAGATTAGATTTAGAACCTTGGTAACTTTAAGATGTGTGAACTTTGACTCCCAGAATGCCTCTAGGAATAGCTGGCTGAGGAATTCTGGGAGTTGGTCCACACATTTTAAAGTTGCCAAGGTTAGACACCCCTGTTTTAAATCATGGGTGCCCAACCTTTTGATTTGCCTGGGCTGCATTGACTGAAGAGGAATTGTTTTGGGCCACATATAAAATGTATAATGTAGTTAATGTATATGTAAATATCTATATAAATAACAAACTTGTTTTTTTAATATTTTTTACTATCATGTTGGGCTGCATTACTAGCTGTCCAGGGCATCATGAGGCCCTTGGGCCACAAGTTGGACATATCTGCTTTAGACCCCCAATCTAATGAAAGGGGAGAACTAGGGAGCATGCTTCTTAGAGGCTGTTAACTGACAAAGGAGTTCCTGTCTAAGAGTCACAAGTGTGGCCTTCTCAAGGCTAAATGCCTTAATTGCTGTCCTTGTGAGCTCTGTAGTCATCCTCCTGAATTCTATGTCATCTATTGTGAGTTCAATGTTTCTGCAGATGAGTTGGTGTATTTCTCAAACTCATGTTGTAAGACTTCTTAGCTTGGTCTTGCCACAACAATGTCTGAAACTTCTTAGCTCCAAGGTCACCGATCACAGTATGCCTTATTCTTCTGTTCAGTCACTGAGTTATGTCCAACTCTTTGCGACCCCAGGGACTGTAGCATGCCAGGCCTCCCTGTCCTCCACTGTCTCCCGGAGTTTGCTCAAATTCATGTTTATCATGTCCATGATGCTATCTAACCATCTCATCCTCTGCCATCCCCTTCTCCTTTGGCCTTCAATCTTTCCCAGCATCAGAGTCTTTTCCAATGAGCTCTCTTCACATTAGGCAGCCACAGTACTTGAGCTTCAGCTTCAGTATCTGTCCTTCCAATGAACAGTTATGGTTGATTTTCTGTAGGATTGATTGCTTTGATCTCCTTGCAGTCCAAGGGACTCTCAAGAGTCTTCTCCAGCCCATTGTCTTGAGAGTTGGTGAATTAGAAATTGGTGTTATAATTCTACATTATATTATATGCTTTTTCTACTGGTTGCATATTTTGGATGCACACTTTACTGTTTAATACATAATTTCATTTATTTGTTTATGTTATGTTATTATTTTATACATTGGTCTCTTGCAAGTATACTGAGAGTTGTGTACCAGAATAAAATTCTTTGCGTATCTAGCTATCAATAAAGAATCTTAATCTGAATTTGAAGGCATCAGTTCTTCAGTGTTTAGTCTTCCTTATGGTCCAGCTCTCGCAGCCATACATTATTACTGGGAAACCATAGCTCTGACTATTGGACCTTTGTCAGCTTTTTAATATGCTGTCTAGATTTTCCATAGCTTTCTTCCCAAAGAGCAAGCGTCTTTTAATTTTGTGGGTGTAGTCACTGTCTGCAATGATCTTGGAGCCCATGAATGTATAATCTGTCACTGCTTCCATTTCTTCCCCTTCTATTTGCCAGGAAGTGATGAGATTGATTGCCATAATTTTTGTTTTTTTAATGGTAAGTTTCAAGCCAGCTTTTACCTTCATTAAGAGTCTCTTTAGTCCTTCCTCACTTTCTGCCATTAAAGTGGAATCATCTGCATATGAAAGATTGTTGATATTTCTCCCAGCAATCTTAATTCCTGCTGGTGATTCATTAAGCCCGACATCTTGCATGATGTACTCTGCGTATAAGTTAAGTAAATAGGGGGACAATATACAGACGTGTTGTGTTCCTTTCCCAATTTTGTACCAATTCATTGTTCCATGTCTAGTTCTAATTGTTGCTTCCTGACCCGCGTACAAGTTTCTCAGGAGACAAGTAAGGTGGTCTGGTACTCCAATCTCTTTTAGAATTTGCCACAGTAGGTTGTGATCCACACAATCAAAGGCTTTAGTGTAATCAATGAAGCAGAAATAGATGTTTTTCTGGAACTCCCTTGCTTTTTCCATGATTCAATGAATATTAGAAATTTGATCTTTAGTTCCTCTGCCAGCTTGTATTTCTGGTAGTTCTCAATTCACATATTGCTGAAGCCTAGCTTGAGCATAAACCTTCTAGCATGTAAAATGAGTGCAATTGTATGTTAGTTTGACCATTCTTCTTTGGGATTGGAACATAACTATCTTTTCCAATCTTGTGGCCACTGTGGGTTTTCCAAATTTGCTGGCATATTGAGTGCAGCACTTTAATGACATTATTTTTTAAGATTTTAAATTGTTCAGCTGGAATATCATTGTCTCTGCTAGCTTTCTTGTTAGTAATGCTTCCTAAGGCCCACGTGACTTCATACTCCAGGATATCTGGCTCTAGATCAACCACATCATCATGGTTATCAGGGATATTTAGATCTTATATAAATTTTCTGTGTATTCTTGCTACCTCTTCATAATCTCTTCTGCTTCTGTTAGATTCCTACAATTTCTGTCCTTCATCATGCTCATTTTTGTTTGAAACATTCCCTTGATATATCCAATTTTCTTGGAGAGATATCTAGTCTTTCCCAGTCTATTGCTTTCCTCTATTTCTTTGCACCATTTATTTAAGATTATCTCTCCTTGCTGTTCTCTGGAAATCTTCATTCAGTTGGATATATCTTTCCCTTTCTCCCTTGCCTTTCACTTTCCTTTTTTCCTCAGCTATTTGTAAGCCTCATCAGACAAATGCTTTCTTGCATTTATTTTTCTCTGGAATGGTTTTAGTAACTATCTCTTGTATAATGTTACACACCTCTGTCCATAGTTCTTCAGGCATTCTGCCTATCAGATCTAATCCCTTAAATCTATTCCTCACCTCTACTGTATTTTCAAAAGGGATATAATTGAGGTTATACCTGAATAGCTTTGCATTTTCCCTACTTTCTTCAATCTAAGCCCGAATTTTGCAATAAGAAGCTCATGATCTGGGCCACAGTCAGCTCCAGGTCTTGTTTTGACTGACTGTATGGAGCTTCTCCATCTTTGGCTGCAAAGAATATAATCAA
>JANHZU010006987.1:56055-70973 GCA_032468055.1 Acrochordus granulatus
TAGAAAAGACTGTGATGCTGGGAAGGATTGAAGGGAAGAGGAGAAGGGGACGGCAGAGGATGAGATGGATAGATTGCGTAGTCATTGTGATAGGCATGGGCTTGGGAAGACTCTGAGAGGCAGTGCAAGACAGGGGGGCCTGGCGTAATGCAGTTCATGGGGTCGCGAAGAGTCGGACACAACTGTGCGACTGAACAACATTGGTGGACAGTTTTGGTAGGATTGCATTCTGTTGTTCATTTGCAAAGCAAAATAATCTAGTACCCCAAATTCTTGGTTTGCTTTATTATAGCTATAAGATTTAGCAAACCCTATGGCATAAATTTTCATGGATCCCAATACACTTACATCATAATAAATGGAGTTATTTAAGGGCCACATTAATACTTGCTATATTCTTTTAGCTAAGAATTCTGAGGTATTGAAAGAACTAATTATTGTTTCCTGTTAATTTTTCAGTATCTACTCTACTTCTGTGCTGTGTTTCTCAAGCAAGGAATATATTAACATTCACAATTGTAGAAACAAGCAAATATTGTAATTTTAATTTCAGTTTATCTTTGCTTCAGTAAGATAACACATTTCTTCATGCATTTATTTATATTTTCTGTCTTTCTCTCACACATATTCATCCGCAACCAAATATATTCCCCTCTTAGATCTAGAAAACTTAGAAGTCTGTCTAGAAAGAATATTATCTGGGAGTTATGAATGTGATCTTTTTTAAAAAGACCAATAATTATTATGTTGAAGGAGGAATTATAGTAGCCAAAAAAAGAGGCATTGGGGAAAAGTCAGGTGGGACTGGTGTCAGGATGATTCCATGAGAGAGAGATTCCAGGTGCCTTATCAATTTGCTATTGTAATGTGTTAAAAATAATTGTGTTTGTAAAGACCTTCTGAAATTGCCTGAATCTTTTGATGGATGTACTTGTACAGCCAGAGACATTTTTCTTGCCTAAAGCTTCTTTGTTTAATAGCGTAAGCAAGGAGATCTGAGCTCAAGCTATCATAGTTTCAGAGAAAAGAGAAGAATTAACAGTAAGTTAATTTAGACCAATGATCATTTAATTGTTGGGTGTTTTCCAGAATTTGAATTATGAAACCACTCTGAGGCTACTAACATGAATTTGAATTTTTCCAAGTTGATTACTTCATATTAATAGGAGAAGTCTTTGCTTTTAGTAGCTAGCATTGCTGGGTCTCTGCTTCTTATTTCTGAAGTCTGTTTTGTTTCATTTCAAAATTCCAGAATTCAAAATGGGGCACATGGGAGAAATTTGCAAGCAACTGTGTGTTTAAGCAATACACAGGTGTAAAATTGAAATTAAATGCCATTGTAGCTGCACTGTTCTAGCAGGAAAAAAAATCCCGAAAATATTTTATTTAGATTTACCAAAATGGCACCTAAAGAGTACAAACTTCAGTGTTCTAGAATATTTAATCTAACAGGATGTTACAGAAAGAAGGGTGTGAAGATTAGAGTTAAAGAAAGTTGGACTCTACTGCCACATTTTTTGTGCTTAATTATATTAAATGTGTATGCCAAATCATTCTGGTTCACAAGATAAAATACTGTACAGTAAAATATCTATGGCAAGAAAATAATTATAGCAAAGCATCCATGGCAGAAACAACAGCAATCTGCAATAAAACCCCCCACAAACAATGGCAAACGATCACATCCCAAAGCCCTGCTGATTTACAACTCCCAGCATCTACAAGAGGGAGAGCCAATTGTGAGGGATGATGGGACTTGTAATTCAACAATACCAAGAGGGCCACAGATTGCTGGGTGCTGATATGACCTGAATTAAATTAAATGACATGCTTGCAATAGCTGATACAGGTTGGAAAGCTCAGAAACTCTTGGGTCCATGCTGAAGAGGCTTTCTTCTTGTCTGTTCTGCACTAGTCACCCTCACTCACTTGAGTTTGTATCTCATTCCAGCCTTTACACAATTTAATTCTAGGGCACTTCCACCTTAAGGCTCTGGATCTTTCTGCTTGGGTGACTTTTGGGTGCATATCTTGGAATAAAAGAGAGAAGAGACAAGAGCCAGACAAGTGTTCTTCTTAGAAGGTATTATGGGGGAAAGCATCCACTGGCTACCAAAGTGCAGTAGACTTTTATATCTCCACCTATCCTTTATAGGATGACATAACCTGGCCCAGCCCTATTGTTAGATGAATGAATAGAACACAAATGCTGTGAGATGGGACGGCAGTAGCAGGGCTGACCCTCTCTGGAGGCAAAGCGGGATGATAAATGTAGCCAGCAGATGGTAGGGAGAAGCAGCAAGATCATCTAGGTGAGACAATAGAGGTCGGCTTCTAGGAATGGATTTTGCGATTAATATTCTGAATTATCTTGGAGAGAAATGAAATTGGGCAAATTTCTACCTTTAGTTCTGCCTGCTTTCTTTTTTTCCTGGGAACCTTTTATGATTTATGAGCTTAAATCAGTCTGTTTTACTGTTTTGTACCTTCCCCTCCTCTTTGCAAATATAGGATTAATAAATCCTCGTTGCCTTCCTCTTGATGTCTCTCAAACCCAGGAAATGCAGTTAAAGATCTTTTTGAAAATAAAACACATCTATTAACAGGTATGATTAAATGCATTTCAATTTACGGAAGGATATGTCTCCAGCTTTAAATGAATTTATTAAAAATCTACTCTAGAATGGGATGTGAGCTTTGTGCAGAAGTTAATTCTAATTGTAAAAAGCTAGTTTCATGGGATTATTTTTCTAATTGTTTTCATGACAAAAATTGGGGAAAAATACAAAACATAAATTGAAGATAAAAACAATAATCTATAAATGCATATAAGCCCTTCGAAGTATGTTGTTTTGTAGAAGTTATGAATTTAAAAGATCTGTGCTTTCGGTGATTTGGGCAAAGGGTAAGGTAACATTGTACTTGGGTTTATATTTCTTGAGCTGAAATAAAATGCTCTTTAAAGTAACAGGGAGTTCATTTGAGACTACTCTGCAACTTGACTCAGTGAAGGGATCCATCTGTGTTTTGCGCTCTAGCAAAGTTGCAAGAGATTCTTTGCAATGGACAAGTGGCTTTATTTTTCTGAAGAATCTAAACGTTTCTCCAAAAATACAGTTAGGATATCTCTTTTAGAGAAACTGCAAGTTCTGGAATTTGACTTGCACTTTTCTTCTGTCTCTCAAGACATTTGCTTTTTGTTTGCTAGGTTTTAGGTTTCCTTTTAGAAAAAGGATTTGTGTGTTTGGATTTGCTTGCTGAAGTGCATGTTTGTCCTTTCTTCCCTGAAATCATCCATTATTTGCTGCAGCAGTACTTGAATAATAAAGACAGAGACTTGGAGACAGATGGTTGAACTGAATTAAGTGACGATCCACTAAATAGTGCTGCTTGAACTGATGTCAAAGACAGAGGAGCTCAGTAACCCAGCAAGAGGAATAATAATATTGGAGCTATTATTAGTTCACTATGAAAAAAGTTGATTGGGTGCAGACTTTCCCAATCTACTTCCAGTAATTATTTAATGATTACAGAAAGGCTGTGGTATTAACCAAAGTGAATTATTTGAATGAGGGGATTCTTCCTTCCTCTCTTAAAGAGGCCTTGGTTTGCCCCCTCCTTAAAAATCTATCACTTCTTAATTTTGGTGCAGTATCTAATTTTCCCTTTTGGAGGAAGATGACTGAGAAGATAGTTGCACAGCAGCTTCAGAGGACCTTGGATGAAGTGAATTACCTGGATCTGTTTTAGTCAGAATCAGACATTGGTATGAGATGGAGAAGTATTGGTTGTGATTTTGAATGATCCCTGGTCAAGGTAGGATGAAGGTTGTGCATCCATTCTTCTCCTACTGACCTCTCTGCAACTTCCAATACCATTGAACTTGTTATCCTTCTGGATCAGCTTAGAGAATTGGGTTGGGTGGCATTGTATTGTATTGCTTCATATTTTGCAATTGATTGTAGACAGTGGTGATTGGGGAAGAGATCCTGCCATCAGCCTATACTGTGTGGTACTGCAGGATTTGGTGTTCTCTTCATGCCTATTCAATATGTATAGGAGGCCTTGGGTGAGCTCATCCATTGCCATGCTGATGATATCTAATAATATAACTCTGCTTTGGCAAATTAAATGATGCTGTGAACATTTTATCCCAGTGCATGGAGGTTGTGAGGATTTGGTTTGGGAACAACAAGATCAGCTGGACCCTGGCAAGACTGAGTGGCTTTGGGATTTGGCCCTACTACTTCTATGCTATGTTTGATGCTGAATGGGATTGCATTAGCCCAGACAGATCCATTGCACAATATGGGAGTCCTCCTAGAATCACAACTCCTACTTGAAGAGCAGGTGGCAGTCATGGCTAGGAGGGCCTTATCACAGTTGCCCCCATTCCTGGACTGTGGGGCTCTGTTCACAATCACTTATATCTTAGTCTTCTCCTGATTGGATTAGTATGATGTGCTATATGGAACTGCCCTTGAAGAGTATCCAGAAGCTTCAGCTGGTGCAGATTGCAGCTGCAGTTATGTGTGCCCCGAGAACAGCACATGTTACATCTCTGCTCTGCAAGTTGCATTGCTTGCCAATGTCCTTCTTGGTCCAATTCAAGGTGCTGGTTTTCACCTTGAGTTGGATTTTTCATTTTTTTTTTTTTTGCCTTCGTGGCATGAGGAAGGGCTTTAAGGGACCTCTTCTCATCCACTGCATCTGCTGGTTCCATTAGATCCAGCAGAAGAGGCTGTGGGTCAAAGGCTGTTTGAGAACTAGATTTGGTGGATCCCAGGAGATCCCTTTTTTGCTATCGTGCCCATCTTATGGAACATTTCCCCCTCCCCACAAAGTCAAGTTAGCTCAATCCTTGTTGATTTTCTGGAAATTCATCCAGCCAAGGGATCCTAGAGGACAAGTAAGATCTTGAGAAGACTTCATTGTTGCTGTAACATATATTCTCTCTTTTGTCTTGCTTTTTAAATTTTTTAATAAAGATTATTTTTATATGTTTACTGCTTATAACTTTGTTGTATGCCATCCAAAGTAACTTTTTGTAGATGGGTGCTATAAGAATTTAATGAATAAATGAGGACAGCCTAAGAAACCTACTAAGTTATTTTTATAGGGCAAGAAGAATAAAATTGATTATACTTAAGTGCTTAGCAGACATCTGGTTCAGTGATAAGTAGATCTCCATAAACACCTGGAAAAATCTTACATTCTAGTTTGATACTGTGGGAATAAGCATACATCTCTCCATTATAGTCTACATCTGGTTCTCTTTTTATATTCCTGTTGAATTTGTGCTGATTGTTGCTCCCAATAAGTACATGAAATAGCTCATACATCTTTTTACTTCCTGTCTTCTCTTTTTTGAAAGGGCTGTGTGTGTGTGTGTGTGTATATGTGTATAAATATATACACATTTATAATATAAATAATACACATATATAAATAAAAAATAATAACTAGTTATATTGTTATAAAGTTGTAAATTTATGCAGTTTCTAATAACGAAATTATTATTTGATAATATTATTTATATTTTATTAAATAATAATATTATTAAATATTATTATTATATTAATAATATTATTAAATAATAATAATATTTAATAAGTAGTTTTACAACTACTTATTGTGCCAGAATTTAAAAAAAATGCATGATTTTACTTGCCCTTTAAACAAATAATGAAGAATTGGAGACATGTATATAAAAAAGAAATACTTCCTTTTCTGAATCCAGGAGCAAGAACTTTGTTACATAGCCTTGCTTTGTAGAAGAAGAGGCATCTTCTCAAACTGAATCTTTGGTTTTGGCTTGAGAACAGAGGTGCAAACTGAAGGGACATGTTAAGAGGATTAATTATTTTTAGTCAAACTGAATTTACATAAAGATTCCATGTTGATTTTCACATGGATTGGAATTTGGGATGAATCTAGCTCAGTATTCATAGCGTACAACTTTTCTTGGGCAGAGAGCTGCAGATGCCCATCTCAGTGGCCTTCAGGAAGAGGTCTAAATAGATCCTCTAAAAGTAGGCAGGGCCAGGTCAAAGATGGGGGCAGGACTTGGTCAAACATGAAGTTTAATTTTATACAAATACAATTCAATTAATTAGCATTGATATGATTTACCTTCAGCCATCTGTTTAATAATTTCCCTCTTCTATGAAATTAAAATGCACAGTCAGTTGAAAACTTTTGGAGAGGCTGTGGGGTGGGCCCTTCCAAGATTGTGGGGGACAGCCACATGCAGCTCTGATCTGCCCTGCTTGGCCATGGAATGAGGCTTGCACTGCGCCATTTTAGATTTACATTTACACATTTGGGGATAAGGTAACTCTTCTTTGCATTTTGGTAAGTACTAAAATGTATTCAATAATTGACCTTTCTCTGTGAAAAAAGAATATGCTAAAGATTCTTGAACAAGGTGAAGTTCACACACACACACACACACATGATGTGAAAGATCCTGATTGAGTGAACTAAAATAACCTCTTCGCTGTACTTGGGTGTAATGGTTAAGTCCTAATTTTATTTCGTTCTGAATGGATTTTTTTGTCCATTGACAACACTTTTATTCTGGCAGGATTTTTCAGCCAACTGTCTGAATATTTTTTTTAATCCTTTCCGTTCACTGGCTGCAGAGGATGGTGTGATTCTCTGATCTGCCCCCACCAATTCAGGCTTGTGTTTCTTTCAAAGAAGTTATTTGCATGTTCTCTGTTCTCCCTATTCGCTCAAATTCATATGAAAAGGCAAAGCTCTCCACCACTGAGGGCATCTGGAAACTTAGCTGAGTTTTAATACTTGTTAGCTTTGCCACAGACTAGAGCGCTTTGAACAGTCACTAAACAAACGGTGGTAAGTCGAGGATTACTCGTAGAGTAGGCGATAGCGCCTGATGACTTTCAGTGATTCCGAACAAGCTAGATTTGGATTTGACTAGTACTTGGATATGTTAAAATATCGCCTGCAATTCTCAGGAGCACAAACTAGGCTGGAAAAGCAAAGTGCCAGAAAGAGGCAATCGGAAGCCGTGTTCACAGTGTTGTAAAGAAAACGACACGGATGTTAAGCTCACCCGGAGAGAGATTTTACTTTTATTATAAAGTAGCTAAGTTCATAAACAGAGCTGTAAGCTTCTAGAGTCATAAACAGCGAAGAAACTAATTGCATGTGGAGCGTGGCAAACCTCTAATTTTGATACTGCCTCTGATCAATTGTCCCCTGCTGAGAGGCTTCAATAAATGAAATTTATTTTTCCAATTCTCTGTAATTCCACTTATTCACTGGCGCAGCTGATGAAATGTGAGCTGCCATTTATGATTCTACCAAAACACTCAAGAAGGTAATTTTTTTAGCAATCTTTAATTCCTGATTTGCTGGAACGAGGCACTCGCTTGGGCAAAACGATACCATCTCCTCCAAAGGAAGGGCTTTTTAAGTAAGGAGGGATTCTGGGTGGTGTGCAGTAAAAAATTAAAAGCACAAAAAAACCATGTAGAGGTTGTTAAAAGGGCAAGGAGTGTTAAAATTGATTGAAAGATGGGGGAGGGCTTTCAGGGGGCTAAGCAGAGTCACTTTTTTACACTATATGTGCTAGATCTTAAACTGAGGGTGTGCAGGTTTCAAAAGCAACCTGGAAGTACTTTAGTCCTTGTGTGAACATAACACGTTTCTGCTCTTTAGTAAAATAGGTCCCCTTTTTTGTACACAAACTTGAAAAAAGTGCAGTTATTTTAAGAGCTAAATTAACTTTAATGAGTACACTCTTTTAAAGCCTCTGCCTTTCTCTCTCCTTCCCCTCCAAAAATAAGGTGGTGCTTGTTTGTACCAATCCAAAACATTTCTTCCAAATAATTGTTGAAACATACAGAGCCCTACTAAGATATTGGGAATTTTCTATTTGTGATAGTGACTTTCCTTTTTTTGTGTTTCGTTTTCCCGTCTTTCATTTGTCTTTTGCTAGTAAACTCTATTTTATATTTAGCGATTTGGCTTTATTGTCTGAATAAATTATTATTTTTTATTAATTGAAAACTTCTGCCGTTCAAAATTGCATGATTATGCAATTACCTCTTGTGTTTCAAGACTGGCACAAAGTTTATTACATTCTGTTCTCTGGCTTTGGGGATTAAGATCCAAAGGGCTATTATCATTTTTGTTTTCCTAGAACTGGTCTGAAGGGAGAGGTCCCAAATAGAAAGGCTAAGGATTCAAGAGCTGAACAGACTAAAATGAAAGTTATGAAAGTTAAATTTGATTAAGTGGGAAATTGTTGTGATATTTTTCCTCTCTTGGAAGAATGGATTGGCCATCAGTGTTTTTAATGAGCTACTCTTCTAGTTCTTAACACAAAGTCCCTGTGTCTGATTCAGAGAGGAATACTACGTTCTTTCAGGTCTGTTTTAATTCCGGAAGTTGGCTGTATAGAGTTTCTTCAGACATTTTCCAAAGATTACCCTATTTTACTTAAGCATTTTTTAAAAAATATCCCATGTTTTTCACTGTTTATTGGACGTTTGTCTACATGACAACTTCACTGAAAGCTAACAAAACTAGTTCTACATGAAGGGAATACTTTCGAAGTGATTTTTCATTGAAAACGTATGAATGGACAAGTTGGAAATGCTTATGAAAGAGAAATCTTGCTGGAAAAGCGAATGGAAAGCAACACAGCTTTAACTCAAATGCAAAATTAGGTATGTGGGTTGTAAAGAAAAAAACTCTAAAATCTATACTGAGGCAATGACTTTTTTAGACCAACTGTCAAAATTAGGGAAATATTCAAGTTTCCAGTTACCTGTAATATTTGTGTCGTTCTCAAAACTTTTTTGGCCAGGACTATACAGTCATTGTAAATGTTAAACATATAATCAATTATAAAATAAAGCAATTAGTAAAAGGAGGTAGAAAAAAATAAAAATACTATTAGAGCTATGATAAAAACTTTTTAAGAAGTGATATGCCATCACTGGGCCATAATTTATTAGCACCAGATCAAATTATGTACAAAATTAAGCGTGCTGCTGAATTTTCCAGAATTCTTCCCCAAGCTCTGGACATACATAATAAACTTGTAAAAAGCTATTTAACCCTATGGACTGTGCCTGTATAGAATTAGGCTGAGCATGAGAGAAGTCAGCAGATATGCAGTCAGAAGTCCTATCTGGTGCCGAGGTCAAATATATCATCAAAGATTTTTCTGAGGTTTATTAAGAAACTAAAAGTTGGTTCGTGTTTATAGAAATACAAAATCCAGATCTTAATTTATTTCCATTTCCGTTAAGATTCACATGTCCTTTGCCCAATTTAAGTATTTAGTATGCCGGGTGTGTTGTTTATGTGCTTTTGACTGTGCTTTCTTTTCTTTTTTAAGAATACTGTATGTACCTTTCACAGTTTTTTGAGGGGAAGGGACTATTATATAGCGAGGACTGCAAAAATTCATGGGGCCTTTGGATGGCAGCATGAATTTAGATTTCCTCCATCTCTTTGCTGACACTTTGCAGCTTTCTGGAGTTTTACAGACAGATAGCTCCTGCCAACCTAGCATGTAAAAATGCAAGTAGATAAATAGGTACCACCTAAATTGGTGGGAAAGAGTCCATGCGCCTCAGTGTACAGTCATGCCAGCCACATGACCACGGGAGCATCTTTGGACAATGCTGGCTCTTCAGCTAGAAACGGAGATGAGCACCCGTAGAGTCGGCTACGACCTGCAGGGAAAACCTTTTACCTTTATGGTTGTTCTAAGTTTGGATCAGGCAAAGATGGTTGCTAATCAGCCAGATGATGCTGATTTGTGATGACGGGCTATCTCTATATTCTACTGGAGGGAGCATCAGGTTGTAAAGCCATAAGCCGAAATCCATGAATCTGGGTTTAATCGGGCATACTGTCATGCTAGGTGCTTCTAAAGTGAAGATGGTGAAGTATCCAATATCGCATGATCATCTGTATTTCTTTACTCGTTCACTGGGCATGTCGACAGATACAGAGCTATTCTCTTTCCTTCTAAAGCTTCTGTGATGTCAGATGTGTTACAGATAGAAGTGCATCAGGTTTAGGTTTCGTATTTGAAAGGGCGTACAGATGAACCGTCTGTTACATGTACAGAAACGGGGCCCAGGAGCCAAAAGCAAAAACAAAAGCTCAAGCTATTACAAGCATGTGACTGAGCATAATACCACTTCCCTGGTTTTAGGTTACAGTCTTATGTCAACCCAGCCATCATATTTTTAAGATGTATGCCTTTGCGGAAAAATGTGAACTTAGCCAGCCATGCAGTATTCAGCAGACCATAGCTTAGTGCAGTGAGTGAACCAAATCACCAATTTATTTATCCGAAGCTACTTCTCTGGGAACAATTGTTGAAGGGTGGAAGATATGTTTATAAAATAAACTGGAGTGGCAAAAGGGGAGCCAGTTTGGTATAGTGGTTAAGGCACCAGCCGAGAAACCAGGAGGCTGTGGTTTCTACTCCCACCTCGGGCACAAGAGCAGTCACATTCTCTCAGCCCTAGGAAGAAGGCAATGGCAAACCACTTTCAAAATTTTGCCAAGAAAACTTCAGGGACTTATTCAGGCAGTCGCCAGGGGTCAAGCCTGGCTCAAAGGCACCAAAAAACAAAACAACAGCAAAAAACTGAGAGGACTGCGGAACAGTCCTTTACAACATATGTTTCAGGAGATAGGAGCACCCACAAACTTTCTGTTTTCTAAAGGTTAAAGCAGCCATATATATACCAGCTCTGTGGAAGTGCTTCAGAAGCTGCCTCCAGTTGTTTCCATATATCTGTGCATGTGCAGTTGCTTCATTTTACTTTTCCCAGTGACCGCTTGAATAGGCATGCAGCACCTTCTGAAGCATCTCTTTCAAAAGGTTTACAATTGTGGAAGAAACCAAAGAAAACCAAGGAGACAGCATGTGAACACATTAAACAGTGACACTTGAAGACTTAATACAACTAACTGTATACAAATGGAAGATGTAGCCATTCTCAGCCTCAGACACTTTTGCTCGCTTCTGGATATATTCTTGAAATATACCAAATCCTACTTCTGGGACAAAAGGTACATTAAAAATATCATATACAATATATTCATCTTAATTGCAGAATTTTTCCTTAAAACCTTTCTATCCCAAATGCAATAATGATTCTTTCATTACTGATATGTGGTCATTTGTGGTCTAGTGGGGAACAAGGGATGTTGAAGGTGACTGCAAATATTTTGTAGTTAGGAAGTTTGTCAGCTGCTCAGTCAGCAGCCTGAGTTCAAGACTCAGATGCCATGTATCGGGTGAGCTCCCGTTACTTGCCCCAGCTCCTGCCAACTTAGCAGTTTAAAAGCATACAAAATGCAAGTAAATAAATAGGTACCACCTAAATTGGTGGGAAGGTAGCAGCATTCTGTGCGCCTCAGCATATGCCAGCCACATGGCCACAGAAGCGTCTTTGGATAATGCTGGCACTTTGGCTATGAAATGGAGATGAGCACCACCCCCTAGAGTTGGGCACAACTGAAAGGAGAAACCTCTACCTTTTTATTTATGAATATCTCAGCCTGCATGATGCAATTTCACAAACTGCTGAATTCCTCATCCAGTTTGTAAAAATCAGATGTGACTTTAATCTTAAAGACTGGAAGGAAGGAAGGAATGAATGAACCAGATCTAAGTCACAGGGCTGTGTGCAGGGTTTTTTTAATAATAGAGAAGTCTTCGATATTTTTCTGTTTTGGCCCTTAAATAAGCATATTATATAATTTAAGTCGGGTTCAGTTGAAGAACTTGTTCAAGATGCTCGAGTTCATCTCTAAAATCTGCACTAGAGTGTACATTTGAGTGTATGCAGAGTACTTTCCATTTGTAATTAATATGCATATTTGGGCAGAGATTAGGCAGCTTAAATTAATTAGATATTTAACTTTAGTTGGAAATTAGTTACTCCATAGTGTATCCATTTGTGTGCATGCATGCTGGTCTTGTTTTTCATGCAAACTTCAAACGGTTAAAACAGCTGATCTTATTGAAGGATTGAATTTCTTGAGATAGTAACTCAGCAGGTGGCTTCTTTCTGTGTGACTAGATGAGCACAAAGGGCACAACCTTCATTTTCAGCAACAATGAGCATTTTATCAACTGAAAGGTTTTGCTTCTTAAGCAAAGCAATTTCATTTGACTAAATGTGACTGTAATATTCTCCTGTACTGAATACATGATGGACTAGTTTATATAGTTAAGGCAACATGAAAGCCAGCTGGGTGACTTTGGGCCACTCACTTTCTCTCAGCCCAACCCACTCACAAGGTTGCTGTTGTGGGGAAAATAGGAGGAAGGGGTGTTAAATATGCTCACTGCCTTGAGCTGTTTATAAAATAATAAAGGTGGGATACAAATAAATAATCTTGCTTTATAACCGAGTTAAATAATGGAAAAGGAAGCTATGTACAATTTTGTGGAAAAATAGTTCTCCCTTTTTTGGCAAAACCCTGTATGCCTACATTTTATTTTAAAAGCAAATTCTGTAAAAGTCAGGTGATGCAGAGATTATAAATATTTGGATACTGACCAACTCCAGAAACATCCAGGATATGCCACAGTTTGTTCCAGATGTTTCCAGTCTAATTTGATTGTCGTATCCAGGGAACTGACTTGCACCATCTCAGGATCTCTTGTTTGGCCAGATAGGCTTTTTTCCCCCACCCCACCAAAAAGTCTGTAACTTCTGCCTGATAACAGAAGCATACGATTTAGGAAGGTGTCTTATTCTGAGTTGAACAGTTAGTCCATCCAATAGATCCAATAGAAAAGGTATTGCACTGTACAAGAATAAAATATATATTTGCACAGAAGTTTAGGAATTACATAATGAAAAGAAGTGAAATAAAAGTGATACTGGCATGGGAGTTTATTATAGACCACCAAGTAGTCAGAAGAGACATGCAATAGTGATAATGGGGGATTTCAATTAACCCAATACCTGATGGGAAAATAAGTCTGCCAAAAGTCAGAGGTCCATCAATTAGTGTCCTGCCTTGTTAACTTCATTTAGAAGAAAGAACAAGGAATCTTTAATTTTCATCATTGGGGAGGAATTGGTTGAAGAGATAAAAGTGTTGGCATCTTAGGGAAAAGTTATCGTATTATTGTTGGACTTGTGATACAGAACCCATAGGAGAAGAGACCGAACGAGACCTGCACACTTGAATTCAGATGAGCAGGTAGGTCAGATACAGTAGTTTCATATAATTAAGGAGAAATGAGTATAAGAAGCAGAAAAAATACATATGAAATGAGATACTGAAGGCAGAAATGTAAAGAAAGAAAAATGGGAGAAAAGTAAAAAGGCCAGCAGAGATACATGCAGAACTATCTAAAATACTGGAGAGAGGAGGAGTCATGTGTGAAAAGCTGAATGACAGGAAAATGTTCTTTGGATATGGTAGGAGTAAAAGAAAAGCTGAAGATCCATTGTGAGAAGGAAGTGGTAATATATGATGGTGAGAAATCAGCAATTTTTAATATCTTCTCTCAGAATAAGAAGGAGCTCCCAGGTGATCGTGGTTATGCCACTGGGAAGGAACTGTATTTTAAGATAGACAAAGAGAAGTTGAGGAATAAATTAGCTAATTTAAGTGAGTTCCAATATCCTTGGCCAAATGGATTTTACTGTAGGGTTCTGAAGGAACTATCAGAAGCAAAGGTGAAAGCAGAACTATTTGAAGTAATTTTTGAAGACTAGTGAAGACTGTAGCTGTATTTCCCTTTCCTGAAGAATGGGAAGGAAGAAGACATGGGAAAAACTAAAGATCTTCTACTCTGATATCTATACTGGCAAGGTCCTAAAATAGTTTATCAATAGAATAATATTTCAGTAGCTCAGGGTTGAACTGCGGAGTTGTGCTCTTTGAGCTTGGTTGTTTGTTTGCAAGTGTTTCATGACCCAATTAGGTAACATCATTAGTATGAGTGAGTGTGGGGCTTGCTCCCTATTAATGTACAATAGCTTGTCCTGCCAGTATTGGTATAGGTGTATTTTTTTCTTTAATCCCCTAATCAAAGAATCACCAAGAAGAAAATCATCTTGCATTATATTAACAGGAACATTCTGAATCATAGGAAATAATTTTTGCACTCTACCTTGACCAGATCCCATTTAGAGTAGTTTGGAGATGTTGGGTTGAGTTTAGGCCCATCTTCATGCATCTCATGAAGGAGTGGCCACTTAAAGAAGAGTTTAAAGGACACTGTACAGTACTAACCGTACAGTTCTAATGAATTATACTGTGTTAATGAATGAATCCCACTGAAGGTTCATCTGATAGTAGCATGGAGGAAATATAAACTTTTCAAACTTGTCCCTAAGAATATTTATCTCCTCAGCTAGATATCGTAATGCTTATTTACCCATCATATATATCTAGTAATAAATAAAAGTATCTCTCAAAGTTCTATTTGATTGAAGTGCAATCAGAACAGCATTTATGCTCAGGACTGCAGAGAAGAATCAGAATTTATGAAATGTAAACAGTTGGTAATTTGAAAAAGACACACAAATGAATCAAATGAACCAACAAGCTCTGTACCTTCATGTCAGCTTTTAAAGCATGAAATGTGTTCTTGCTTTGTGTGCAAGAATTTTGCAACAAATAGCATTTTGGTCTGCAACAGCTATCCTTGAAATACGTTGCAGATGTTTGGATTTAAAATATTACTTTTTTTCAAGACTGTCTTATTCATCTGATTCATAATTTTGCTTCTTCTATTTCTTCCCAACCACATAAATTGCTTTTTTCATTAAAATCTTAGTCATTTTTCAGGACTATGCAAAAAACTGAGATTATTTGGGTTTCAGATATTCTGTTTCACAGTTATTTATTTATTGTATGTGCTGCTGAACTCAAAAACGACT
>JANHZU010006988.1:9082-19318 GCA_032468055.1 Acrochordus granulatus
ATCCAATCCAGATGCCTGTTTTTTAAACTTTTGTTGCGATGCAATTACCCTGGACGAGTGAGAGTCTTCACAGACAGTCTCACCATGACTACTCTTCACACCTCTTTGTTCCTTCCCCCACCTGGGAAGTTACTTGCTTACCTGCCTGGGGCTTGCAGCTTTATGTGACTTCCCTACTGACTGGTTGAGGGAAGCCAGCAGGAAGTTGCCTTGCATAACAGCCATGGGATTAAGTTAATGAAAGCAACTGGGACTGCTAATTCATAAATTGAGGTTTACACATAAATGCTAACATCTTGCAGGGTGATGGAAAGAATGAATGAATAAATAAATAAATAAAATGGTACAGTTCTGAGGGAACTTTGAACAGTGATGGAACTTGCCATTTAATATCTCTACACTGTCCATATTTGCTGCAAAGAATAATGGACATCAAAAATTAATTTCATTGATAGAGCAGTCTCACCTTTTACCTTCTCCCATTGGGTACAACCTTTTGTATGTTACCTTGAGCTCCTTGGAGGAGGTTTAGTGTCAGTTAAAATAAATTCTGTGAAGAGTTTGAGTTGACCTTCTGTAAAATATTCAATGCGGTTAATATTTATTAACCTTCCAGGCAAAAGTTCTATAGGGAAAATATTTTATGTATTTATAATTGTTGCTATACTTCTGTCTGCATAATAAAATTATGAATAAAACAAAATTTTAAAGTCCTTGCTAAAACCCAAGTTTTTCCTTTTTTTTCCTTTTACAGAATTGAATTCAGATTTAAAATATAGTAATAATGTCATTTGTATTTCTTTGTTTTAAGATTCTGTAACTTTCACTTTATAGTTGTTAGAAACGACTCAGTTTCCAACTTAAAAATAAGACTAAAGAGTTTGGCATGAAGACAGAAAAATTTATTTTACGTTTTTGCAAAGACAGGTGCACCAAGTACTCGCTGGTACAGTGGACACACGTAAGCAGAAAATCTTTACATAATTATCCCTATTCCCGGCCTGCTATGATCTCCTCCCTTTCCCCATTGGATAGGTACTCTGGAGTTTACAGCCTATTAGAATCGCCTAAGAAATCCCATCTTAGTTTACATCTCCCACTACTCTAATTCTATCTTCCCCAACCCTTATTTGTGATTTTCTTTTTTATCTATATCTGTGTGTTGTTCTTGGGGCTTCCTCTAATCATCCCCTTCTGCCAGCCTAATGATAAGGAAGTTGCCTGTAATTTATCAGGGCCTTCCACAAGTTACTAGGTTGGGTCAACATGTACTAAGTTATTTGGGAAAGGATGTGTGTTCAATCTTCAATGAATTGTTTGGGAATTTCTTGGAAGGAGGATATGTGCATAGTTAATCTTCAAGTTAATCTTCCCAAGGTTATAAACTGCCTCCTTTAGGAAAGCAGATCTTTGGAGAAAAACATGTTCTTTTATTTCTCACAGAGCTTCAATGAAACAAATGAAATAAAAATTGTGATTAGTATTTATTAACAACATGCTTTCTCCAAAATGAGTTGATTTTGCTATGCTTGAAGAACAAAGGCAAAAAACCTTTAAGTTTTGAACCCAGAATAATACACTTGAAATGTCTGCAAGAAAACAATTAAGCTCATTAGCCAACTTGATAACATCATCAGTGCTAGAAAGAAGTAGGGTTACTTTCTGTTTATATACAAGTGGCTTGCCCTGTTAGTGTTGGAGTGTTCTTGATGTTTGATTAGGCTGTTTACTGTTCAATTGTTTATTGGTAGTTCCTTGATTGGAATCGTTTACTGCTTGATTGTTGGTCTAGTATTAAACTTGGTGTTAATCTCTGCTTTTATGAGTGTTAATTGTGTTTTGTTATCTTGTGTTGGTTGTGTTGTAATGGATTGGGTGGTTAAGGCACTTTTTGATAAACTGGCATGTGTATCCATTTTTTTTGGAAGATGTTGTATACTTGCTGTATTTCCTTTGTCTGACACTCAAAGTTGCTGCAATGTGTTTGTGATCATTTAAATAGTGTTCTTACACAACTTCTCTTGTGGGAGGTCAGGTTATTACTTTGATAGTGGAGCATTTGGTTAATATAGGTGATTTTATGGTAGACTTGTATTTCTAATTTGCCATCTTTGCTTCTCCTGATAAGGATATCCAGGAAGGGTAGTGTGTTGTTGTTTTCTTCTTTCTTTGTGAGCTTTATTCCTTTGAAGCTGTTGTTGATAGTTTCATATCTTTTGTATTTGTTTTTATTATGACAAAGGTATTGTCTACATACAAGATCTATACTTTAGGTTGCATCTGTTGGACTGCTATAGTTTCTAGCCATTGCATTACAGTCTCTGCTATGTGTCTTGACAGTGGTGATCCCATGGGTGTTGCTTTAATTGGCATATTTGTCTGTCAAACTGAAAGTAGGTAGTAAGGCAAAGGTTGATGAAATCCATGATTTTGGATATTTCAGCCTTAGTTGTATTTGGTTAGGTCGTGCTGCCATGGATTTTTTTGTTAATTCTGTGTCTATGGATACAAAGAGTGTTGTGACATTAAATGAAACCATGATCTCATCTTTTTCTATTATCGGGTCTTTAATTTTTTTTGGAGATACTGTAATGGAGAGTTGGTAGAATATTTGCTCCGCTCTGTGAGATGTCTGTACTTCTTAGCAATATTGTAGGTTGTAACAATACAATTTGATGGAGGGATATGTCAGGCTCGTGTATTTTGGGGCATCCATAAAAGCATGGGAGGACAGGTTTACTGTTGCTCAAGATTTATTCCTTTTTATAATTTATTATACTCTTAATGGCCAAAAGATGTACATTTCTGCAGACTACCTTGGGAACTCTCTCCCTGTCATTTGGTCCAGTAATGCATTCAACTGTCCATCTGGCCATGGCAGAATGATTAGAGAAACTCCAAAGACAGTTGGCCAATTTCTGTCCTGAATTTATCTTTTCGGTAACTTAGTTTTCTTGGCAGGGTTGACTTTTTTATAGGTTAATTCCAAAGCAATACTTAGGAGTTTCCATTACGATACTTTTGTTATAAACATTGCTTCCCCCCAAATTATTTAAAAATTATTTAAAAATGTAAATAAGATCAAGAGCTTTTATCCAGTAGATACTTTCACGGAAAGGAGATCTTGCTGAGACATTAGAAAGATGGTAGCATAATCATGAATTATTTTGATTTGATCCTCAGTTTGTGCTACGTATTTGTGCTACAGAAACAGCAGAGTAAAACATCATAAATCCTGGGCTAGAGATGAGACAAAGCCAGGGGACATGAGACAAAATAGAAGTTACTAGGTCAGTCTGGTGACACCATAAATAACAACAAAAGGTTTAATACATATAGTAAGAAACATTGTAAAAGTATACCCAGAATTATTACTGCTTGAATTTTAGTACTTATATACTACTGATATATACATTGTATCTATGGCAGCTTGTGGTGCTCATAAAATGTTACGAGAAGCTAAAAAATCTCAAGTTCTAATAGACAATGCTAGATTACAAATTTTTTTATAACTCAAGTTTGCCAGTAGATGGAGCTCATTATCTGGTTTAAGCCATAGTTTAGAAACTTTTTTAAACATATTTTTCACAAAATGATTTATAGAACAAAAATAATCTGGGAAGAGAATCTACTTATAAAATATCATAGAAAATGCCAGATAAAAATAGTTGCTTACATTGAGAATATAGAATTCATGAACAAGATGCCTCAGAGTACAGTTTTAATTGTTTTTTCTTTTTTAAACACAGAATTAGACTCTGCACTAGATTGCTTATCTGCAGACCACCATGTATTTTTTTCATTTTAATAGCCCTATTTCAATTCAAAAAGGATTTCTATTTTTTTTTCAATTGTTTAGGAATTAGGAATTAGAAATCCTTACTAATCTTTTGAGTTCTTCCAGTAGAGTACAATCCAAATCCTCCTGATCTTCTGGAGAATACATTGCATCTCAGTGTACCCTTTCCTTGTTTCTGTATTAAACCACAATTATGTGACCAAATTATAGCTTGACTATGATATAATAAGACTATGGTTGAAACATAAATCACCTAAAATTGTCCTGATACCATATTTGCCTCCTTTTTGATCAACAAAGACGATTGCCTACAAATCTTCAGAATTTAGGACAGTAATAATTCAATATTTTCTGGGTGAGTGAATTAAAGGCCATAGAATGTGGCAGAACTGTTCCACTTCTGGTGGAAGAAAGTCATCTGTCATACTGTGTGCAGTGATGGAAAGCTTCACAGCTAACTATATTCTTATAGCAACTAGGATTTAAACTTAAATACTCCAGCAACATATCAGAGAAACTGGTTCAATAAGGATCTGATGCTTTCTCTTTATTGGCACACTTACAGAAAAACTCCAAATTACTCTGTGACTTTTCATCCAGTTTATGATCAATCAGGAGAGATGGAGAAAAAATGGAAAATATGAAGAACGCTAATCTCCCTCTCTGATTTAATCTCTGCTTTGCTTCCTATGTCCTAGCAAGTGTGCAGATGTGACACGATGTGCTGCAGAATTTCCTATGACATTGCTTTATCAACCAGATAATTTTTTCAAATTGGTGCTTTATTTCAAAGTTAATTTTACTGGTTCCTGTTATGAAGATTAGTTATATTTGGCAGTAATTTATACTGCCAAAAAAAAGTTTGGAAAAAACTTTTTCCAAGAAAAAAGTTTCTTTAAAAAGATTTTGTGTAAACTTGAAAGATATTTTAATTTATTATTTATTTGATCTGTATTTTGTTCAGAAAAGTTGGGCAGTTAAGATTTTTAAAATGCAAAAGGTTAGAAAGTATAGCAGATACTGCTTAAACTAAAATCAGTTAACAAATTAAAAGTGGTAAAACAGATGCTTCTTTACAGACTTTGTAAATATTGAAAATATAGAGCAAACTATCTCTAGAGGGGAAACTTTGCCTGGGAGCAACAAAGAGAATACTCTCCCCTATTTGCCAGATAGACAAGTTTATTGAGAAGGGATATTTTTAGAAGGGATTCCGCTGCAGAATTTAATAGCCAGACTGATTTGTATAAAGAGAAGTGGTCCCACAGAAGTCATGTCTTAAGCTGCTCAGTGCTTTAAAGATCAATAGTACTTTTGAGGAATAGTCCAACAAGCTTTCTCCATATTCTGTAAATCAGCCAGAACTTCAACAATTCTGTACAGTATTGCCAACACACAAAATGGAAAATTCATTCTTTAAAAGCATTCAGGAAATCACCCAGAGTTATTATGGTCACCCAAATGCACTCAGGGTTAGATGATCAGAGCATCTGGTCAGGGCAAGTGAATTTCTGTAGGAGACAGCCTGTTGATCTTAACCTGCTGCACCTTGAGGCTAATTGCCCATCAGACAATATTGGGAAATGTGCTTTTCTCAGACAATTCATTGTGACACTTGGTTTAATTCAGGATGAAATATAAGATATAGATATTTTATCAGCATTGAAGAGCAGTTTATGCTGTTTCATGTCTCATCAAGATCTCCACTGAACTCATACAGGAGATGTTATACTGTACTCTCCACCTCTAAATTATATTGATGATTGTTGTAATTATAATTTTTGAATTATATTTAATTCTGAGATTATAAATATTTGTGACTAGGCACAAATATGCAAATTCAGTCCTTGTCAATTCTGCATAGTTTCACCTATCATTCCATTCTAAGTTCCCAGCAATTATTTCACACAGAGAAAAAACTGGAAGAATTACAGTTGCTATATTACAATTTTCTGAAAATTTTTCCAAATTACTGTATATATTCTATTATTCAAGCAATTTGACATAGCTTTCTCCAAAACTTTTTCCTATTTTATTCCTTATTAGGGCTTTTATATAAAACCTGTTACATTTTGACTTATGGGGAAGTAATGGTAGACTGAAGACATCTCTGTGAGGGCAGAACCAATGCCTGCAGTAGAAAGAGGAGCTGCTGAAATGAATTGGCTCCCCAAATTCCTCACTGGACTAAGGAGAGAACCTGAGATTACCCATAGTGTTCCTTACAGATGCTCCCTGTGATGAAACTGTAAAATATCTGTTTCCAGTGAGTTTTAGAATTCTGGGAGCTGAGAGTCAGATTTCCCCAACCCATAGTTCATAGCCTTCAAATAGGTTTGCCTACTTCCTCTCTTAATCATTTTCTCTTGAAATCACTTGTCATTTGGTTTTTGGATATTAACTACCTCCAGAAGGACAAGTTTTATTACAACATACAACCATTCCTCGTAGTTGTGGCTGTTGCAGCATCCCCACCGTCATGTGATTACAATTCAGGAATTTGACAACTGGCGCGCAATTATTATGGCTGCAGTGTTTCGTGGTTACATGATTGCCATTTGCAACCTTCACTTCCAGCTTCTCAAGCAAAGTCAATGGGGAAGCTAGAATGGGGTTGCAAATGTCAATCACAGGACTATGACCACTTAGGATTTGCCTAATGATAGCAATGGAACTGCCACAACTGCCATCATAAATTAGCAGGGTCACATGATGTTAGCTTTACAACCATTGTTGTTTAGTGACATCATTGCCAATCCCAATTGCATAGTTAAGTGAAGACAATTTGTATTTATTTGCAAGAGTATGTTTCATTTGTTAAAACAACTAAACATATTAATCAACAAATATATTAATTTCAAAACCTGATTTAAAACATTTTCCCATAATACAAATCACCATAAAATAACTGAGTCCATCTATCCTGCTTCAGATATCAATTTTTATGATTCACCTGATGAAGTTGTAATCCTGAAATAGTAACTTTATTTCATAAGTATTCAGACAAATATTTCAACTTCAGTTACATCCTCAATGGATCTGTGTGTAATTTCACTTTTGCAGAAGAATTACTGGGTCTTCATACTCTTTATGTCTACATTGGCATCCCCAGATATGAAATAGGGCTCAGAATTATAAGAACATAAGAGTGGATCAGGCCAAGGCCCATCTTAGTCTGATACTGTTTCTCACAATAATTAGCCCAATGATTCTAGTATATTCACAAGTGGGAGATGGAGACATGTCCTTCTTCCACCATTATTCTCCTAGGATTGCCTTTTGGAGTCATATAGCATTGAGTCTTCAAAACGGATGGGACTTAATCTGCCTTCCATGAATTTATCAAATTATCTTATTTTTCTTGATTATTACTTAGACTTGATCAGATATTAACAGACTTGGCTATAATTTCACAGAACCCTCCTGAGTCCCTTTTAAAAACTGGCATTAACATTGGCTTCCTTCCAGTTCTCTGGCACTGAACCTGATATGAGGGACAGGTGTCATATTTTTCCGATGAGTTCAGTAATTTTGCATTTAACTTCTTTCAAAACTCTTGAATGAATTCCCTCAGGACATGGTGGTTTGTTAGTGTGTAGTTGTAGAATTAAGGAAGATTACCTCAACAGAGATATGCAGGCAAAACCTAGGCAAAAGGGACTGAAACTTTTTTTTAAATCTAGAGTTAAATAATATTTGGAAATAGCTTAGGCAGGTGCTTCCATAAGTCAACAGAGTATAAGAAGGAAGAATAGATTGCAAATTCTCTTATTATAACCAGTCTCAATAAAAGTAGTTTAGCCTTTCTGTGGAGTCAATTTCCTAGTCTGGTCTACCTACCAGGGCTGAAAGTATTTTCTCAAAACACCTTCTTTTTAGTCGGACCCTTGGTGCTATTCTGTGAAGCTTCCTGGTGCTGTTCAGTCTCTTTTCCAATGATTAAGCAGTATGCTTTATCCTTGATAAATTAGGCTTCAAGGTAAAGTAAGAATGAGTGGCCATTAGCAACTGCTTAAGAAATTCAGAAATGGTGTTATGGTGAGTTAATTCCGTAGTCTACCAATATATGGTTTCAGCTGGTATTTCTCAATAAAACTGGCAAAATTGCTGAATGCTACATACTACTTTGTCCTTAATTATGCTGATTCAAATGATTCCTTAAGGTGTTTTCTTTGGGACTTGCTGTGACTCCACAGCGTTCTTCATCACAGCAGAATGTGTGGAAGTGTTCTAAGCATTCTCACCTGCAGAATTCTTATATTCAAAATGACACAGGGAAACTGTCAGCTTCTGGGGTGTTCTCTCAGTTCACGAATTGGAAGCTAAAGAGTAGAGGCTGAAATAGCTGCTGAGTGGTTGCTTGCTTGCTTAACAAAATGGAATCATTTCAGTGATTCTTAAGTAGTGTCAAATAATTTACATATGAATAAGAATGGAAATAAACAGTTGCTAACTTTTATGGTAAGAGGCCTTATAGAGGGCCTATAAATAAATAGAAGAAATAAAGGTGGCACCTTGCAATTTCTTGTTAAGTAGCAAACAGCAACCCAGCTTGCCAGCCTATGCAATCAAATACATTTTGGGTTGAAGGTAGTATGCCAGCTAATTCCAAAACTGAACAAAATTGTTTTTGGTATTCTAAATTGTTATCCCACAACTAGATATTTTTTTTTTATTTTGGGGTCAATCTGTTTAGCATACTGACAGGTCATATATTTCTGGCTCAGTACTGGTATTCATTATGGCCCATAAATGCAACAAATGTTCAACATTACATGACAAATCAGATCCTGCACCCTGTACTACATGTGAAAAAGTTGAACCTATGGTTTCTTCAATTACTTGTAAATCCATGCCACTTTCTTCACATACAGCATCTGCAAAAGTTAAGGTAAGGATTATTTTTTGAAGGAAAATAATTCTTTTAAAATTCTTCCTTTTTTTTTGGTGTGTGCAGAGATTGACAGGTGGTGGTGTTACTTTAATAGACAAAACAGTTTGGTTTCTGGTCTTTATTTCTAACCTTGCAGCTCTCACAATAACAAAGAATTATAAAAAGTAATTTTTGCATAGATTTATAGATTTTTGGTTTCTTGCAGTTATTTTTATGATGTGCTTAGGTAATTCAGTTTATCGGGTCTGAAATTAATCTAACAAATATGCATAAAATTATCAACTCAGAATGTTTTTAAATCAGTATGTTCTGGTATTTTTCTCCCTTTCAAGGAAAAAATAATGGGCAGAGAAAGCCATGATTATTCATGGTTAGTTGAAAAAGCCAAAAAGTTGGATCCATACAAGATGTTGAATTATAAAATGTAGTTTCTGTCTACAGTGATTTGGTTCATATATTGTTGAGAGCCAGTACTATTGAAACTACATTATAATAATTATTATCTTTATTGTCATTGCACCATGTACAACAAAATTAAACATACCACCCACGTCAGTGCATCACTCATACAGTTTCACAGAAACTATGAGATACATAATAAACAAAACTAAAAATTCAGACATCATAAAAACTATCACACACAACCATGTATCAACTAGTTTCTAGGGTGTTTACTGTAAGAAAATTAGGATGTCAGAAATAATCATATATGGATGCATCTAATACATATAATTCTGATGTGATCATGAGTAGCAGGTATTGCCATTAATACCTGAAGAATAGATTTGAAGACTAATTTTCAGTTAAAAACAACATGTTTGTTTATGGATTACATCTGTGGTATATCTAGTGATAATATCTACTAGTCAAACACACACTACTGGCAAAATTAGAGCCCTCTGAATTTTCCCATCTCTTCCAAAGATTTGAAGGGCTCATCAGGGGAATATTTTAAGGACTAGGAGAAAGAAAAAAGGGGGGAAAGTTTTGTATGACTATTGTCACTGAAAGAAAAACTAGGGAGCTGACGGTATAAATCAGTTCTGTAAAGATGAATAAATATAGTAAGACATAAATGTTATGTTCGAGAATCAGTTTTATTGTATTAATGATGAAATGGTACTCTGAGCTCTGTCACTGAAAATTTACTGTAATGTTTATACCTGTTGGTGTACTTTGAGTGTGTCAGACTTAAATGGCATATTTTTCTGGCCAGTTTGGACAATATGACAGTGTTGCACTAGGTGTATACTACGTAGCATCATACGTTTTGTTTTCTTGATTCTTAAAGTTCCACAGGGGACTTTGTCAAAAAAGACAAATGTGTATGGGGTACAATTCTCTTTGCCCTTATCTTCTTTCTTAAGTCCAAAGCCCACAGGATCATTGAAGAAATGACCATATCATTAATAGGCAGAATCCAAACTGAATTTCCAAGGAGACAATAGCCATTTTGTTCAATTTTATTATCCTTTTCCTTTTAACAGTAATCTTAGGATGAGTTTCATTGCCATCTCATCTATTTGTAGATATTCATTTCAAA
>JANHZU010006989.1:10468-32509 GCA_032468055.1 Acrochordus granulatus
AAGAATTGATGCCTTTGAATTGTGGTGCTGGAGAAGACTCTTGAGGGTCCCTTGGATGGAAAGGAGATCAAACCAGTAAATCCTACAGCAAATCAAACCTGATTGCTCTTTAGAGGGACAGATATTGAAGCTGAAGCTCAAGTACTTTGGCCACGTAATGCGCAGGGAGGAAAAGACTGTGATGCTGGGAAGGATTGAAAGGAAGAGGAGAAGGGGACGGCAGAGGATGAGATGGATAGCTAGCACAGTCTGTGTGATGGGCGTGAGTTTGGGAAGACTCCGGGAGGCAGTGCAAGACAGGGGGGCCTGGCGTAATTCAGTCCATGGAGTCGCGAAGAGTCGGACACGACTGCGCGACTGAACAACAATATATAATTTTGTTATCAGGAACAAAATGAACTCTGTTATTTGAAATATTGAAAGTGCAGTTAATGAGATGTCTCACCCAAAAGTTTAATACAAAGGAGTGAAAGAAAAATTTAAATCTGATTTGTGAATCTTGATAGTGGAAAGTAATGATCAAAGTCTGGAAATATCAAAACTTAATCCTTTTATTGTTCCTAACAGGAACAAATAGTTCCTCTCTCAGATGACTTTTCAAAAAAGGCAAATGAGCCTTATTCTTTTCTCTGGGACTATTTTCCTCACAGAATAGGCTGACTCATAACTGCAATCGAGAGGATTATTGGAGAGTAGGTTGTATATCGTAATCCAGGCTGTTTGTTAGTAATCTTGAAGCTAGAGAAAATTACATTTTTAAGTGATTTTATGAAAAATATCTGAATTGCCACACCTTTATTATTTTTGTTGTTTGTTGTTCCATTTTGTACTATGTATTGATGTTGTGTATTCTTTTGATACAAAATTTATCGCATCATATTTCTGTTTTATCTTGGGTTTTCATGTTGTTGTGAATTTGATGCACTGTTTTTAATCTTACTGGAAAGGATTTTCTATGCCATTCTGAGTTTCTATGTATTATAACAGCAGAATGGTGGGGGTGGTTTCCAAAATGTCAAGATGATGACTGAAAACATGTAACACAGGTAAGAAAGGGAAGGGCTTCAATTTTGTTAAAGGTGGCCACCATCTTGCTTTTTTTAAATGTTCCCCACCCACAGACCCACAAACAAGAACTTATTAGAGCAGCATACAAGTCTAGCAACTAAATAAAATATTGTGATTATGTTTTCTATGCTTTCCATGCATTACATTTTTCTCCCATTTCATTGTGTTGAAAAATCTTCCATCTTACTCCACCTTTGCCTGCCCTTCTCCAAGTTTGTTTCAGAACAGCATAACATTAACTTTATAAATTTTATCATTAGATATGAATCAAACATAATTCACACAAAAATTTCATAAACTTGTTTAGTTTTCTCAAAAATTACTTCCTTATCTAAAAGCATAACCAGAAGCTGACTATAATGGCTTGAATATAATGACACCCCTGTAATTTAAGTACTCTCCTTAGCTAGGTTCATTTCCTAGGGAGCTTTTTCTCAGCATAAGTAGCCAAAAGTACTCTCAAATACATTACTGCAGATATCATAGATCTGACAGTCACTTGTGAACTGAAGACAGGGCTCTGTATTTCAAAACCCCCTTTCATGCAAACAAATAGAGTTTGCAGTATAACAAGCAGCTTCAAGAAATATAATTGGAGAAAATTAAAAGCAGAGCTTAGGAGGTCCAATTCATCTTTTCCCCATTTTACTCGTAGCATTGTTGCAAAAAGATTAATACATAAAAGAACTCAAATTAGTAAGAAACGGCTTCAATTCTGAGCACTTTTAGAGTAAAATATAAATAATATTATAAGAACATAACAGATTCTTATTATAAGAACATAATTAATATTATAAGAACATAAATAAATATTATTATAAGTGCTAGTGAGCTTTAATCCCCTGCAGCAGAGTCTTCATATGAATGTTCAGAATGTTCAGAATATGAACATTGTTCTAGAAAGTTTCATTAAGCATTAGATAAATGTGTTTTAATACTTAGTATGCAATAATAGATGGTATTTTAGCTGTGGGATGGAGAAGGGAATGGGTGGTGTAAAATACAGAAAGTTGAATAGTTAAGGATATGTTGGTTTACTTTTTATAAAATGAAAGTACAATGATTATATTATGCTATATTATACTGTCCAGAAAGCTGAATTTAATACATAAAATACTGTGCAAAAGTCTTAGGTCACCACCTGCATTGTTGTTTTAGCACAGTTTTTATGACTATCCATAATTCTTTTTTATTTTCCTGTATTAAGATTCAAGCAGAAAATACAGGAAATATGTACACAAAATCTAAACAAACACAATTTTAAGTACAAAATGTTTTTTTCAGGCATAAGTAAATGTTTAGTGTGATCTTCCTTGGCTGTAAGCACATTTTGAAGTCTTTTGCGGAGACTGTCCTGAAGTTTTCTAAGGTAATCTTCTGGTACATCATACCAGGCTTCTTTCAGCATTTCCCAGAATTCTTTAGATTTAGGTTGTCTTTTATTTCTTACTCTGTCCAGGTGATCCCATACTGCCACTATAATATTCAGGTCTGGACTCTTTGGAAGCCAGTCTATGATTTTCAGTGTTTCATCAGCTGTTTTCCTCGCTCAATATGATTTCACTGCAGTAACAGTGTGCTTGGGATTGTTATCATGCTGAAAAATAAAATGATTGGACCCAAAAATTTCAAACTTATATTCATCACTCCGTGGTACTCTTTTCCACTGATCTTCAGTCCAATCTTTATGAGCTTTAGCATATTTTAACCTTTTCAGCCTGTTCTCTTTCTGCAAAAATGGTTTGGTGGTTACCACCCTTCCACAAAGATCATTCAAGTGTCAGCTTGGCATCCCAATGAAACTACCAGAGGCTGAGCCAGAACCTTGCTGGACTTCTTCTGGTCTCTCAAAATAAACTCTGAGGAACTTCTCATCAGAAATTGAAAGTTTCCTTGGCCTTCCAGTCTTTTTTTGTCCTTGACTTCTCCTGATTCCTCAAGTTTCTTTAAAACAGGTTGAATACCACATCTTGAATATCCAGGTTATATACTGATTTCCTTTTGAGAGTGGCCTTGCTGATGCAAAAGTATGATTTTATATCTTTCAAATTGTGTGATCTTTGGCATTTTGACTGGAATGGTGTGACTGAAAGTTGGTCTTATTAGCAAGCTTCCAATGAATTACACTCATACAATATGTATATGAACTGTATGTAATGCTCAAGCATGGTGTAATAGATCTTTTTGTGCAACAGTCATTTTGGCATGAAATAGTAGGACACATACAGATGTTAGCAGTGACAGGACTTAGTGTTCCATTCCATTTAGTTTTATGGGTGCCAGGTGCTTGCTGTTGCTCAAGTGTAAGGGAAGGTCACCCTAAATACTTGCCACTCTAGCTTATGGAACCTGTTTTTTCTGCTTTTTCCTGTTTTCGAATTTCTACATTTCCTGTAGTTTCTGTTTGAATCTAATACAGAGACTGAAAAATAATTTTTGTTGTTCAGTCGCGCAGTCGTGTCTGACTCTTCGCGACCCCATGGACTGCGTTACGCCAGGCCCCCCTGTCTTGCACTGCCTCCCGGAGTCTTCCCAAGCTCACAGCCATCACACTGACTATGCTTATGGATAGTCATTAAAACTTTGCTAAAACAACAAATCTAATGGTGGCTTAAGACTTTTGCATAGTACTATACATTTGGCAAAAACATGTTTTCTCAGTTCTTTAGAGGTTTCAGTAAAGAACAGAAATTTTCTTGCAGGATTCTGGATGAAAGGCCAGATATCCTTGTAAGCAGCTCTGTGAGCAGAGTCAGCACTCCAGTGGACTCACTGGCCAAGAGCTAGGTTCTAGCAATAAAAATGTCTCTGAAGATATGGAATTAACTATGGTTTGATCTCTATAGTAAATGTTATAAGCACATCCTTTCAACATGAATCAGAGACTTTCTTTTGTCTTTTCATTTCATATTTTTAATTATGAATGAATAAAATGCAGAACCAAAGAGCTAATGAAGTCTAAATACAATTGTATTTCACTTCATTAGCTTTTCAAGCCTCAATTACAATGCTAGTTACTTATTTATTTTTAAGCTTGCACTGAAAAAACAGTTATGGTTAAACTGATACAAACATTCATTGAGATAATCAATGGCTAAGCATATTTACTGTCATTAAAATAATTTGGAAATGCCTTGCTAGATATCTCAAGTATGCATTTGTATTTTACTGGATGGGATAGAAATGTAGAGTGAGGTAAGCCAATTTATAATTACAATCGAAAGAAGTATCAAAATCCCAATGAAAAAAACAAATAACCAACCTCCATTTCATAGGTAGGAATATATAATTAGGATAGTGCTAGCAATATATAAACAAAAACTAATATTTTTATATAATCCACTATTACTTTGAGTAAAGAAAGTTTGTTAAATCTCCTGTCTCCTGTTTTTCTTTCAAAATAAGTAAAACCATATTTTTCTTTGTCACCAGAAATTGGAATCCAGAACTATGCTGGCAAAGAACTCTTGATTTTTAAAGTACTCCCTCACTATACTTTTTCTACACCTCAGATTTCCCAAACATTTTGAAATGTTCATGTAATTATTTTCATTTCTGTGTACCTCAGAAAACTAAGAAAAGACAGGAACACTAGGATGTCTTCACTGTTCTTCCATCCTATTAAATGGGTGAGATTAAAGACTGAAGTTCAGTTAATGCTCCACTCTCTGAGCTATGGTAACTCCTAAATAAACAAAAATTCCTTTGGATGGTTCACTTTCCAAATATTTTCAGATACATAATTCTTCCCACATATATATTCCCAATGAAAGCTATGATGTTGAGAAAATACTATATTCTTGCAGCCAGATATTTTTCAACTGTTCCAACCATGGTGATAGATTGCTTTGTAGAGGTGGGGAGGGGAGAGGGGGACAATGTGGATTTCCAAAGCAGTAATATTGGAGGCCGGGTGAGGATAAAAATTCATTTCATGCTTCTTATATAAACAAGGAAGTCTAACCTGATACTTTTTATAAGGTTTGTAATCCTGATCAGAAACCCCTAAGGATTAAGATCAAATTTACTGATAAAGTGACTTTGCAATTCTACTAGAAACCTCAGAGTTCAGATGATGTAGGGCAAGGCAAGAATTTCTGAAAATGGTAAAACAGCACCTGTATGGCTTCAATGAAACAAGTTGCAAAATACAACTTCTACAATTTGAATGGTGCTGCAGAAATTTGTCTGAAAGACAATTTCATAGTCTGAAGTTACTAGTACAGTTATGAATAGGGTATATACTGTTTCTATTTTTAGACCAATTCTACCCTTTGACAGTGAAGCAAATACTAGGGCATTGGTAAACTGATACTAAAAGCCCAAATGTGGTCCTCAGTTAAACCTGTCCAATCACCTGTCCAATTTGATGCAGTATCTCTTTGTAAGCATCACAGGGTGAATATATTGCTAAAAATAATCAAAAGTAAGTTTGAGGTGGATAGAAGGACTGATCAATTTACAGTGTATCTGCTTAGAATATTCTTTCATCAGAACTTTTTTTTATGTTTAATATAATAAGAATGAGCAGAAACAAAATGGATAACCTGTCAACAAATTATATCTCAAAACAAAGTCAACACCAGATGTTGATGTTGGCACCAGAGTTTGTGAAAATCACGCTTCTCAATATTTAAGCAAGACTGGCAGTTCTTTCATTTAGCCTTTCAATCTTTGTCAGATTGAAAACTATGCAAAGTACATGACACCTGTCACTGTTTGGAGTTTGAATATCTCAGAGGACTTTTATCGAGTGACAGTGAGATATTGGTCAAAAATAAACATGAAGCCTGATTCATTCATTCATTCATTCATTCACTCACCCATTCCTTTCTTTTTCCCCTCTATCACCCATTTTAATTAAATACTTATTTCAAGGCAAAATGGAAATAATGTGTCTGATGTGGTTAATATTTAATAGTATTCTAGTCTGTCAACCATGTGCATCATGTAAGAGCCAATAGATATTGCTTTCTATTCCTTTGTGATGACAGATGCCTTGTCCAGTAAAATGGAAATTACAACTGAGCCATCCCTGATGGAAAGCTAATGTGGATCAATAAAGTAATAAGTTTCCAGTGCTAGCTAATCTTATGAGGAAAAAAAATGTGTGATTATTTTATGTTAGAATACCCAATTTTATATTTTATTACTAAGAATTCCAATCCATCAATGCCAGTAGTAGATTACTTTTGTCATAGACTGACTAATTATCTTGCTGTCATGGGCTTAAGTAAACCATGAAAGATGGGTTAAACAACCTAAACAGACAAGTTTTCAATAGAAAATCAAATATTAGAAAAGTGGACAGTGCATTTTAGACATGTCAGCTAGGTCTGGAGGTTGAGTCATGGCAACTGGACTACTTTTATTTTTGGTTCAAGATATTTCACTGCTTATCCAAGCAGCTCCTTCAGTTGTAGGCAAGTAAAAATGTATGAACCATCACTAATTGGATTAGACATTTACCATACATTCTAGAGAAAAAAGTCAATAAATGTGTTTTAATTAGATTATGTCTGAGTATAAATGTTAGCAAATAGTTAATGAAATACAACTGATATTAAAAACCTATAATTATTTTAACAACACCTAAACAAAAGATGAAATGCTCGTGTGAAATCACTTTTAGTAAATATTTCCTTAATTGTGCCTCATTATTTGGATAAAATTTCTATTTTTTGTAAAAATAGTGTTCTATTCCTATAACTTTTGCTGGTAAAGTTATGCTAATCTGTCACATCTGACTTAATAACTCTGGTAAAAAAAGACTGATGAGAAACATCATAGAAGGAAGATGTTTGCAAGAAGGCTGAGATAAATTGAAATTTTCAAGGTGCTATATAGTAGCAAGCAGTCTTCTCTTGTTCTTTATCTTAATTTGATTATGTTAATATACCCTGGATAATATATCCAGTTTCTCACTAACAACTTGCACTATCCTTTCTCCTCCCCTTATATACCTCCCCTGGACCCTACTCCAGATGCAGATCATTCATCACCAGGTCAGAGACTAGATATTTGAAAATCAAATGATGCAGGAAAAAAGTTCTAATGAATATTTTTTATGGATTTCTGAGAGATTATTCCTCAGTTAATTACTATTGCTAAGGTGCAAATTGAATTAAATATTATTAGAAAAGGCTTATTATGTTCAGGGTTGCAGAAAATGTGAGGGATGAGCCTCATTCTTTGGCAAAAGGATTGGGCTATACATGCAGGCAAGAATTTTTGAGAATCCAATTATTAAAGAAACCTTTCATTTTCTTATTCTTGTTGCTGAAGAAATCCTCTTTTCTTATACATATTTTTGAATTAGGAGTAAATTGCACTGGTGCAGGATTCACATTATGGCAAGGCCCTATTCCAATAGGATGTTCTTTCTCCCATATACAAGAAATAACTCAGAATATGACAGTGTGAATGATCTTCTTTTCTCGTCACCATTTCTTTCCTGGAACAGAGATACTTTATATGCAAAATATCCTTCATCTTCCAGAACTGTGTTGTTCAGATTCCCCACATATCACTTATGCAGAGGAATATCTAAAAGTATTTTCTGTTCAAAAGAGTCAGCTCAACACCTGACTGCTTTTATCTCTGAGGCACTTTGTGGGTACTTTGCATTGCACGTATTTGCTAGACTCCACACAGCATTTCTTAAAAAAAAAGGTGTTCAATATTATACAAAAGGCTCATGTTAAATTCAGATCATTTATTGGATCCATTTTGTTGAGAGTCTTTCTGGCAAAGATATTAATGCAGAAACCACTGCCTGGAAACAGATGTACAGAGACTTCAAAGTTTTCCTATTGATGCTTTAGCATCTGGTAAATAAAGCCTATGTGTTAGATTGTAGACTGTATCAAGGAAGCAATTTCTTCAAGTGAGCTAATGCTTACAGAGAACTGTGGGGAAGAAATTAAAATATTAAAAGGTTATGTACTTTTATTTTAAATAATGTTTCTGAAGTCTTGTCCTCCTACATAGAGCTCAATAGTAAATACAACATAAATTAAATTTTCCCCATAACAGTGAGCCTTTAGTTTTGAAATGTAGATCCAATTGGCTGTTTTGCTGAAAATGTGGGAATGGCTATTAAAAATGTGTATAAGGAACTCCCATTCCTCTTTTTTTTATTGTACTGTAATTATTTTAAGAGCATACACAGAATAAAGGCAAAACTGTTTGGGGTCTGAAGGTGATTGCAGGTACAGGAAATTTTTCTCAAGCTTCTCCTTTTCTTCTTTTTTTGCCCACCTCTTCAACAAACTTAATAAGTATGCCATGTATATGTATACATATATCTCCTAGGTGAGGCACTACCTTGATGTTGTTGTGGGGCTTGGTGCTCTGAGGAAGATGAGAGCTATTCCAGAGGTTCAACCATATTGGACAGATCCCACCAGAGGAGAAAGACCAAGAGTGCCTCTCTCCCATAAAAAATAGGTTGACACATAATTTATAGAAAACCATACTGGCTCGATTGTCACCCAGATCAACAAGGACTGTGCTAGATGTTGGAATTCCTGGACATCTGATGAAAAATGGACGACAGGATTCCACTGGAAAAGGAAATAGCAACCAACTCCAGTATCCTTGCAAAGAAAACCCCATGGACAGTGACAAAAGGCTAAAAGGTATGATGCTGAAAGATGAGCACCTGAAGTTGGAAGGTGTCCAATATGCTACCAGGGAAGAATGGAAGGTAATTACAGATAGATCCAGAAAGAGTGAAGTAGCTGGGCTGAAGCTGAAAGGATGCTCAGCTGTAGATGTGTCTGGAGGTGAAATGAATCAAGGTAAGATAGATGTGGTCAAAGAAGATTGAACATTGACACCTTGGGAATCAGTGAACTAAAATGGATGGGAATGAGCAAATTTAATTCAGAGGTCCACTATATCTACTACTCTGGACAAGAACCCCATAGAAGAAATGGAGTAGCCATTGTAGTCAACAAAAGAATGAGGAAAGTAGCACTGGGCACAATCTCAAAAATAACAAAATGATCAGTCTGAATCCAAGGCAAATGATTCAACATCACAGTAATCCAAGTCTATACCCCGACCACTAATTCCATGAAGCTATAATCATATCTCTTATGAATATACAGTTGAGGTGAGGAAGATACTTAAAGGATTAGATATGGTAGACAAAGTACCTGAAGAACTGTGGATGGAGATGCATATGATTGTACAAGAGATAGCTACTAAAACCATACCAAAGAAAAATAAATGTAAGAAAGCAATGTGGCTGTCTGATTAGGCTTTACAAATATCTGAGAAAAGAAGGAAAGCAAAAGGCAAAGGAGAAAGGTAAAGATATACTCAACTGAATGCAGATTTCCATAAAACAGAAAGGAGAGATAAGGTCTTCTTAAATGAACAATGCAAAGAAATAGAAGAAAGCAAAAGACTGAGAAACACTAGAGATCTCTTCGAGAAAATTGGAGATATCAAGGGAATGTTTTATGCAAAAATGAGCAGGATAAAGGGACCTAGCAGAACTAGAAGAGATTAAGAATAGGTGGCAAAAATACACAGAAGATCTATACAAGAGAAATTTAAATGTCCCTGATAACCACAATAGTGTGGTCGCTGACCTAGATCTACACATACTAGAGTATGAAGTCAAGTGGGCCGAGGAAACATTACTAACAACAAAGCTAGTGGAGGTGACAGTAACCCAGCTGAACTATATAAAATCCTAACAGATTATACTATTAAAGTGCTCCATTCAATATGCCAGCAACTTTGGAAATCTCAACAGTGGCCACAGGATTGGAAAAGGTCAGCTTACATTCCAATCCTCAAGAAGGCCAATGACAATGAATGTTCAAACTATCATGCAATTGTGCTCATTTCCCATGCTAGCAAGGTTATGCTCAAAATACTACCATCTAGGCTTCAGCAATATGCGAACAGAGAACTACCAGAAGTTCACTCTGGATTTTGAAGAGACAGAGAAACTAAAGATCAAATTACTAATATTTGTTGGAGAAAGCAATTACTAATATTTGCATGGACAAAGCAAGGAAGTTCCAGAAAAATATCTACTTCTGCTTTTTGACTAAGCAAAACCTTTGACTGTATGGATCACAACAAACAGTGGCAATTTTTTAAAGAGGTGTGAGTACCAGACACCTTACTTGACTCCTGAAAAATGGTATGCTGGTCAAGAAGCAGTAGTTAGAACTGGATATGGAACAACAGATTGGTTCAAATTGTGAAAGGAGTATGACAAGGCTATATATTGTCACACTGCTTATTTAATTTATATGCAGAGTATATTTTGCAAAATTCCAGGCTCAATGAATCACAAGTCAGTATTAAGACTGCCAGAAGAAATATCAACAACCTCAGATATGCAGATGATACCAGTCTAATGGCAGAAAGTGAAGAGGAACTAATGAGCCTCTTGATGAGGCTGAAAGAGGAGAGCACAAAAGCTGGCTTGAAACTCAACATTAAAAAATCTAAGATCATGGCATCTGGTCCCATCACTTCCTGCAAAAAGAAGGGGAAGAAATGGAAGCAGTGACAGATTTTACCTTCTTGGGCTCCAAGATCACTGCTGATGGTGACTGCAGTCATGAAATCAAAAGACGCTTGCTCCTTGGGAGGGAAACTATGGCAAACCTAGACAGCACATTGAAAATCAGATACATCATCCTGCTGACAAAGGGCCATATACCAAAGCTATAGTTTTCCTAGTACTAATGTATGGCTGTAATATTTGGATCATAAGGAAGGATGAGCATCAACATATTGATGCCTTTAAATTGTGGTGCTAGAGAAGACTCTTGAGAGTCCCTTGGATTGCAAGGAGATCAAACCAGTCAATCCTAAAGGAAATCAAGCCTGATTGTTCATTGGAAGGACAGATAATGAAGCTGAAGCTGAAATATTTTTGCTGCTTAATGCAAAAAGAAGACTCATTGGAAAAAACAGTAATGCTGGGAAAGATTGAAGGAGAAGGGGACAGCAGAGGATGAGATGGTTAGATAACATTGTAGACACCATGCATGTGGATTTGAGCAGGGAGATAGTGCAGGACAGGGAGGCCAAGTATGCTGCAGTCCATGGGGTCACAAAGAGTCAGTCATGACTGAGCAAATGGACAACAACACAAAGTATATATTACATATAATAATAATGTATATTACATATTATGTATGTATATATGTGTGTGTATTATATAAATATAATGCAAATTATATTTATATAGTACATATATATATACATACACACAGACACACACATATATATATATACATATATATATAGAGAGAGAGATACACAAACACCATCCTGCCAGGACCAGAAGAAGAGGCATGCTGTGGACCCCATCAGTAAAGGAATTTCAGCTTTTTCTGTCATGCCTCCTGCTCTCTGGAACATCTTGCCTCAGAAAATGAGGTTTTGGAATTTGGCCTTCCAAAAAGCCCTGAAGACTTGGCTCTGTCAGTTGGCTTGAGGTTCTAAAGGAGCAATGTCATCATAGAGGTATTAATAGATTTAATTTCCTCACCCCCCACATGTGCATTTTGGTCCTTTCATTCCTATCTAGTTAATTTTGAATTGTAGATTAACTTTTAACAGTTTTCAGTGTTGCTTTTTGTTTTTGCTTTTTATGGAATGTAAGTCTCCAAGAATTGCCTTGGTGAAATTGATGGCACAGAAGTTTAAAAAAAAACAAGATTAGTATCTGTCACTTGTTGCCACTTGTCAAAAAGCCAATCTAAGTTACTTACAAATAGGAGCAATTCCATGACCAAGCCAATGTTTTAGAGCATCAGTAGATAAAGCAAACAATTTCTGAAAGTCTAACCACTGAAGCAAGCACTCTCACTTTCTGTATGCCTTCTTAGTAGATAAGCTAAAACTATCCTAAAATTGTATTATAATGAAGTATGTGTTCCACCTTCTCTAAAACTCTCAGAGCAGAGATAAAATGTTACCTGATATCATATCCCCATGTATGGCATTTTATCAGATTTATGCTCCACTTTTGGGAGAGAAAGTTTTCTATTTTTACAGTGTATATATTCCATGGTGTTTTCATTTACACTGACCATTGGGAGATGGGCACTACATGAATGGGCACTACATGAATTTTGTCCTTATTGGGACTCAACAGATGAGGATACCTTGATGAGTTTCTTTGGGGTTCAAATCGACTACTGGGAATTGAACTCACTTTTGCACTTCATAAAAGAATGTAACAGAATGTTATATACAGTACATTGTGTCATTTAAGACATGTAAAATACATGGTGGGCATGACTCTTTTTTGCAAATCCTTATCTCTTTGCACTGCTCCTTGTTTTTTTTCTGAGAGCTTAAGGGAAGGTAGATTGTTTCATTGATCATTCTGATCAACGTTTGTTGAAAGTGCTGAGTGTCATGACATGGATAGCTCATATGTACAAATGTATTATAGATGACATCAAAAGTACAAAAGTCCGTAAATTTGATTACATTGAGGACATAAACCCCATAGAATAATATGTGGCTTATCCACATCTGAGAAGTACGAAATATTATAACAGCATACATATAGTAGGTGCCTCCTGGTGATCAATGTTACCATCTTAAGTGTGGTATAGATATATAAGATTAGACATGGAGTGATCCATGTTGCTCACCACTGATCTATATCTCAAACATTCTTGAAATCTTTCATCAAAATATGCTTGTAGGCATACCATGCTTATACTGATACCTACTTACTGTCAATCTCAGAAAAATGAAGTAAATATTTAATTTGTTTATATGGCACTCCTATTCCTATTTGCTTGGCCCAAAGAACTTAGCAACACTAATATCTGCTCATGTCTGGTATACAGGAGTGTAGTATGAGTTGAGTGCAAATGTCCTTTGAAATAAATTAAAACTACCATATTTAATTTCCAAAGGAATTTTACATACAGAGCATGAAATCTCAATGGTAATGTTACCTTTCTTAATATATCATGATTGGTACACTTTATTACAATTTTATGGTTTCAGGTTCTTCAACATTTAATGCTTCTCAAGCAGAAAACTGTAAATTGTTTGTGTGGCTATATCTATAAGGTTAATCATGCTTTATCAGTATATCTTTTCTATTTCAAAATTTACTAATCTCTTTTCTCTATAGGTCAGTCTGCTAATAAAGTTGAAGAAGTTATGAAACATAAAATACTGATATCTGCTGTAAGCCAAATGACAAACATCCAGAAACAGAAATAACAGAACACAGGCTAGCAGATCATTGTTGATTTATAATAAGAAATAAAGTATTTACAGAAGCAGAACTGAAAGAACTAGAAAGCTCTATCCAGGGCAAAGAAATCAAAGCCTTGCCAAAAGTAGCTCAGACGGTAGAAGCAAATGAGGGAGAGGCAGCAGTAAAGGAAACCGGCATGGATATTCAATCATTTTCATTCCCAAACCTGGCACCCTCTCCTCAGACTCTTCTTCAGGAAGAACAAAGCCCTCTAACCAAAGAAGAAGAAGAATTGAAATGAAGAATAACTGAGAATATAGAACAGCACAAAAACAACAGAATAAGATTTCCTGAATTGAAACTTGTTCCAAAGAAACAACTAGCCTGAAGACTAGAAGATGCCAACATTAAAAAAAGAAGAAAAAAACAAACAGTGCACCACCAAACTGGAAGATCAGGCTGGAAAATAAGAGCAACAAGCTAAGATCAGATACAAGCAAGCTAGAACAGATGAAAGAAAAGAAGGTAAAGAAGGTAAAGAAGACCAGAGAATACTGATAAAGAAATATCACCTAGAAACAAGGAAAATTAAGGAAGCACTGGAAATAATAAAGCAGCAGATAATACAGATAACAGCTATAGCCAAGAAGATCAGCAGATACAAATTTTGAATTGCTCAATAGAGGCAGAATTTCCAACTTCAGTCACATCAGAATGTTTTTACCAATCTATCAATGGAGAGAATGCAGTAAACCAGTCAATACCTGATGAAGAAGAAACAATGCAGTTCTGGGCACAGCTATTGGACAACCCAAAGACATATAACAAGAATGCAACTTGATTAAAGGAGGTATATAAGAATAAAAAAAGAAGCTGAAATGAAAGAGCTAATAATAGCAGAAAAGGTGGAGAAAATGACAAAGAAGATCAAACACTGGTCAGCACCAGGTGAAGATGAACTGCATGTTTTTTTGGTTGAAACATCTGATTGGTCTACACCCACTCATTGCCAAGCAGTTTTACAAGATACTGCAAGGAGGTGAAATTGAAGAGTGGCTAACATCTGGCAAAACATACCTGATAATTAAAGATCCAAGAAAGGGACAATACCAAGCAACTACAGGCCAATTACCTGCTTGCCAACAATTTTCAAATTGCTAACTGTTGTAGTATTGATGAAGTCCAATAGCATCTATTTGAAAACAAGCTTTTTCCACCTGAATGCAAAGGAAACCACCCAAACAGTAGAGGAACAAAACATTAGCTCCTAATTAACAAGATAATTCTGGAAAACACCAAGAGAAGGAAGACCAACTTGAATGTAGCATGGATTGATTACAAAAAGAAATAACAGGGTTAGTAGAAACATCAGGAGCTTTGTGAAAATTGTCAATGGCACAAAGGAAGACATAGTTGCTGGTCAATGGTGATAGACTGGGAGAGGCTAATATGAGAGGAATCTTTCAGGGAGGCTCACTATCACCAGTACTATTTGTCATCACATTACTCTGTCAAGCATATTCAACAAACCAGCCATGGCTATCAAACATCAAAAACATCTGCTGGGCTATACCATCTCCTTTACATGGATAATGTGATGTTGTGTGAAAAAAAAACATAATCTGAAATAGAATCAGTTTATCACCATCTGTATATACAGCCAAGACATTGCAATGGAATTTGGACTGGACAAATGTGCCACCCTCACCATCAAAAGAGGAAAAATTGTGAAAATTGAAGGAATCAAGATGCCCTATGTAAGTAACATCAAGAGTCTGAATGAAGATGATCACTACAAATACCTGGGCATCTTTCAGGCTGACAACATTAAGCACACTGAAGTCAAGAAGAAGGTCAGAAGTGAATATCATGAGAGTGAAGAAGATCTTAAAGTCCAAACTCAGTGGAAGAAATACTATCGAGGCAATTAACACTTGTGCAATTCCAGTCATTAGATGCAAAGCTGAAATAGTGAACTGGATTTAAGCAGAACTAAAGGCCCTGGATAGGAAGAACAGAAAAAATAATGACAATGAATAATGCCTTCATCCACGCAGTGATGTTGACAGACTCTACCTACCAAGGAAAATAGGTGGGCATGGGATGTTGCAAGTACACCAGACAGTTGAAGAAGAAAAAAGGGTATTGGAAGAATATCTGAAGGACTGTGAATAAGATGCACTAAAGGAAGTATATCAGGAATACTTATTGAGTACTGGAGAGATGAAAGTGACATACAAGAAAGACCAGATGAAAAACTGAAAAGAGACATGGCAAGGCAATATTACTATTAAAAAATAGAAGTCAAAGCAGATTATAACAAGACCTGACAATGGCTAAGAGCAGGAAAATTGAAAAAAGAGACAAAAGAGCTAATTCTGGCTACACAAGACAGAGAACAAATACATACAAAGCTAGAACTGAGAAGACGATAACTAACAGCAAATGCCACCTTTGCCAGGAAGCTGAAGAAGCAGTGGATCACCTAGTTAGCTGCTGCAAGAAGATCACACAGACTGACTGCAAACAATGGCATAATAAAGGAGCAACAATGGTGCACTGGAAGATCAGCAAGAAATATCATTTACCTGCAAGCAAGAACTGTGGGATCATAAAATAGAGAAAGTAATTAAGAAATGAAGAAGCTAAATTGCTCTGGGATCTTAGGATTCAAACAGACAGGCACCTGCCATATAACAGTCCAGACTTAAGAATTATCAATACAAAAGACAAAAAAGTCTGGATAGTGGATGTGGCAGTACCTAGAGACAGCAGAATAAAAAGGAAGAACTGGAGAAAATCACAAATACAAAGACCTGCAAATATATATAGAACGAGTTTGGCAAAAGAAAGCAAAGGTGGTAGTAATAGGGGCCTTGAGTGCAATCTCAAAAGAACTGGAGTATCACTTGAACACCATCGGCACTAACAAATTCACCATCAGTCAATTGCAAAAGGCAGCATTACTCGGAACAGCTTACACCCTGTGACAATACTTTAACAACATCAAAGAACAGCATCTGCCTATGCCAGGTCCTTTGGAAGGACTTGGTAGGTAGACAGAAATGCCAAATGTCTAACCATCTGGCTGACTGAGCAACAAATATTAAATAGTGGAAATATAAAGTTATATGAACCTAATACTAAGTAAAGAATGGCATTAAATTAAAGTATTAACAATGAAATAAAGTTACTTATTTAAAAAAATCTATTTGATTATTTAGAAGCAAATAATATTTTGAATATCCAAGGGGGAAGGGGAATCCAAATTGTAAAACATGTTAGAAAATTACTAAAATTAAACCTAAATAGTAGTTGTACAGCAAAAGCCATTAATACAAGGGCTGTTTTGTAGTATGTGGCATATCAAGTATTGATGTCTGGACACAAGCTAAGCTAGGCCTTTTAGAATACTGATCCCCAAATCTATACCAATACAGAAATGACACACATTATTTGTATTTATTGAAGAAAATTATGGTTGTGGTTTTTTTGCAGCTGAAGCTGACAGTGGAGGATGAAATGATTATATAAAATCAAGCACTGTGTGTATATTAATAAGTGCTTGCAAGAAAACATTTTGAATATGACAGAATCAAAAGTGGCATACAAAACTGAACAGTTACAATCTTGAAAGAAAAATGGGCAAGATAAATCTCTGCATGGTCAAAACCTAAAACAAAAATAAAAAGCAAAATTAACAAAATGTGGCAATGGTTTAAGATATGAACTGTCGAGAAGAAAATGGAAGAAATACCTCAAGAAAAAGAACCAGTAACCAATGGCATGAAAACAAAAATGAGGAAAACATGTAGATTATACAAAGAGAAAGATGATATCGTTGATTACCTAATAAGATGCTATAACAAAATTATTTAAGTGGATTCTAAAACAAGATATGATTGAATGACAAAATTATATATGTAAAAGTAAATTTATGTTAAAAATACTGTGTGGATTTTGAAGCTCAAAGAATGATTGAAATGTTGAAAAATACACTCCAATAAATATTTATTTATTTTATTTATATCGTATTTTAAAGTGGAAGTGGAAGGTTGAAAGAAGGAATATTATATCACCTTTATAACCCATCATTAGAACATTAAGTGAAGAATAATTTTTAATTATTTCAATAAATGACTAAACACATTTTCCAGACATTTCTTCAGATGTGCATTAATTTCTCTTTATTAAAAGAACATCTATATAAGGTGATTAACTTGTGCAAAAAGTTTAAATCTGAACAGATACTGATAAAATCATTTCACGATTTCTGTATATGTACTGCTTAAAATGTAGATCCAATGTTTCAAATGTATTTATTTTGTCATACATAATATATCTAGTGACTTATTTATTTGGTCTGAAAATATAAAATTAATAATGGTATAACCTAAAACATGGTATTCAATGAATACCCTCCACTCCAAGCATTAGTGAACTTGCTGAGGCAAGTTTAGCAACATACTGCTATTTAAAGAAATTTAATTATCATTACATTAATGAACTAGAATGATAGAATTACTCCCCATATATTTAATAATACTCCTTTTTCTGTAATTTTAAGCATTGCAATTTGATTGCAAATTTTAATGAGATAATGAGTCTGAACACAACAATTTTGTGGGAGACACATAAAGCCCTTGGGCCACAGATTATGGACCCTAACAATATGAGGTCTTTGATACTTAAGGTCAGATCATTGGATGTCCAGGCTGAAAATCAGTGAAATACTTGATTCAGTGTCTTCCATCTAAGATAATGATGAAACCCCTTGCAACAAAGAAGAATTATTTGTTTAGAGCAGTTTTTATAGCTGCCCTATCACAGAGCCACAAACAATTAAAAGCAAATTTGAAATAACAATTACAAACAATTCAATATAATATAAATGAGACCACAGGTGAATGGAAAGAAATTCTAAAACTATAGTCTTTGTTGAAGTATACACTCAATAGTAATCCAATAAATGGGCTAGCTGTTTTTTGCTTTGAGTGTTATATCAGATACTTCCTCAGAATTACATGTCCTTAATCATGCTGTTGCCCAAATAAATTTTGTCTGCTTCCCTGAGTTCAGTTAATAAATGGCTGTCTGAGATGCACTCCATTATGCATTTTACCCCCATTGGGCTAAAATGCTCAAGTATTTTCTATAGTAAATGTAATTCCATTTAAGTAAACAGCAAGCCAAGCAGATATATTCTGATGAATGAGCTGGCTAAATGATATGAAGTATTTGCCCTTGCAAAAGGACCCTCCTGATTTATTGATGAGAATGACATCAAACATAAAACAGCAGGTCTCTCTATCTTTATCTCTTTTCCATGATTCATTTCAGCAATAATATTATTTCAACTGAATGCAAACAACATTTCTGCTTTTGGAGCAGTGGAGAGAAAAGTATGGGCTCCAAACTATTGGATCACAATAAAAGCAATTATTCAAAGTAATATATTATACAATTGTCAGTTTGATTTACAATTAAAACAAGAGTTCATATCTTGAATTTTTAATTCATGTTTCTTGTTTTCCACCAATATGCATGACCTGGAGCAAAACTCCACAGGGTGAAATTCAATACCTCATCTCCTTTTTGAGTCAAGTAAATGCATAAAAAATACAACAATAATAGAAAATCTGCATTATACAAAATAAGTAACTCAAGTCTAATTTGAAAATAAAGCCCAAATAGCATATGATGCTATTAATTTCCTTCAAGAAAGTGGTCAGTCTTGAATTTTGCTTCAAAAAATATAGCTCTTCATCAGACAAATATTCCTTCCTATATATCTTCTTTATTAGATCTTTGCATGTGTGTAATTGTACCTGTGTGTGCTTTATTTTTCTCTGATTCAGGAATAATAAGCAAGCTAATCCATATTTTTCAACTGAATATGAAATGGGGAAAGAACCACATTCATTTATTTTATCCACTGAGAAGGCAACTTCTCAGACCTTGTCAAATGATCTGATTAAAGTCATTATAGGCTTTTCAGTTTTAGTTTATTCTGTGGAATATAAATATTTGTGTGAGAAAACTAGAGAAAGATGGAGTTACAAGATATCTTTATCTTATCAGACCTCATGAACAATATTTTTCAGTATGGTATTCATGCTGAAATACAAAATCTAAGCAACCTGAACTAAATATGAGAAATTGCTATATTAAAACAAAAGAATACAATAAAGAACACAACTTCTGTTTGGGCAGACTAACTAATCTTGAATTACATTGTTCAAATTATAACAAAAAGTCTATCATATCAATCTGAAAAGCATAATATACTCTTAAAGTGCTTTCAGAAATGTTACTTGAATGGAAAGAAATGTGAATGGCAACTGATTGTTTGGCTGAGATGAAGTTAGGTTACTGCATGTCCTTTAATTTGCATTTTATTCTGTTCATTGTAAGCCACCTAGAGACTAGATTCAATTGGGCATAATAAAAATCCACATAATAAACAAATGTGCTTAAATCTTTAAAGTAAATTCAGATGTGACTGCACTAGTGGACAATTCTACCAACCATATGTGCAGAAGCTGTTTCCATTGAGAGCCAGAGGGAGAAGCAGGCTTACTTGGTCCCATTCTTTCCACATAGTTTTCCAGTTAATCATCTGATCAGCTTCCAAGTGTTGGTTTCTTTCTTTGATTTCCTACATGCTTCTTTGTGGAAGAAAGCCCTCTTTAGGGCTTAAGGTTAAACTTGACGTAGGGGAATTGTTTCCTATTTTATTTTTTTAATTATAATGTCAAAGCTACAAAGTAGGGCACATTGGGATTTTGGGAATTTAACTGTAGTTCATTGTGGTTTCATGGATCATGGAACACTGTTCTGAACACCAGCCATCATCTTGGCAGTTGAAAAATACTTTATTTTGTTAGCCTAAGTAGAGTGGGTGAACTCAAAGTAAGCTGCATTAAAAAGGAACCTTTGCTCTTGTGATGCCAGTTAGCCTTCTTGAAGATTGTTCACCGAGGTTGTCATAGTTATATGAGTAATTTCTCAGTCCTTTTAAACAACTTTAAACTCATATCTGCTTCTTCATTTCAGAAAATAATAGTGGAAATGTTAATATATGTCTTAAAGTAGAGGACATAGTTTTAAAAATAGGAAAAATTCCAAACTTTCGGGAGGAATGGAAATCTGCTATACCTATTTGAGTTATCAGTTTGTTCAAAAATGAGAAGGTCAGACATGTTATCCATTAAAAGTTTGTTTACTATTGCTTTTACATTTTTTCATGGGGTAGCCTCATTTGAGTTATATTTTCAGCACTTAACAACTGAAACTATTATTATACACAAAATTGTTTTACTGTAAATTTATTTCAAGGAATTTGATCTTATATTTCCAGTATATTCTCTTCCCATCTTTTTATCCATAAAAACAATTTTGAGATATGTTGGAAAGCAAAGAATAACTGGGAGAAAGGCAGCAAGCTCTGAAGAGCCAATGATTGTCTTATTCTGTAAGAAAAATAAAATGTAATAGATTTACTTTACTTTGCTTTGTATAATAGGTAATTTTGCTACCTATATCATAAAGTTGTTATGCTAGAATTGTCTTACCCAGAAAAGAGAGCATTCTACTTGCTCAAAAGCTATGCATTTCTTTTATTATAGAATTGTTTATTGTAACCAAATTTATTTTGAAAAGATCATGGAATCTTTAATTTCCAGTTATTCATACATATTTTAAGGCTGCCCAAACAGATTATAAATAAGGGAAGAACTACCTGTATGTCATTTATGAAGCATTTTTATTTTTTTTTAGCTTTTGGAATTGTTTCATTGCGTTTATCCATGACTTCATTTTCAAAACTCAATAATTGCAATGGGTCTCCAAGTCATTAGTACAAATTAGCATGGCCCCACTGTATTTGCATTTAATTGCTTTTTAAATTAATTTATTTTAATCCTCTATAATAATTTGCTGCAGAATATTACTTTTCCTGAGAGGGTTCATTTCCCTGAAAGAGTTTGTTCTGGTTTTGTTTTTTGCATATTTAAAAGCTTTTTTATTTACAGGCAATGTTCTGTTTTGACTTCTAATATATTTGATTTCATGTTTAATATGCATAAGTTTTAAATATTCTGGTACTTTCTAGCCTTTAAGCCTAATAATAACTCTTTGAGGAATTTTTGTTAATTGTACTCTATGAATTCCCATTAAGCATAAAAGCCAATTTGAGTAAAAATATAAAGCTGTAAAAATGTTTATTTTTGGCTTGATGGGATTATAGAAAATTATTATGGGACTAGATGGTTTATGAAGAAAACATGATCTCTACTGACTGCTTTTTCTTCAACTATTCGAGTGTTACCAGATAAACTCTTAATATACAATTTCAAGAGAGCCACCTTTCTTTCTTTTGGGTTCAAAACACAGTGTTGGAGCTTGCTGATATTGTAAAACATTTGGGAACACAAGTATCAAAAGGAATGCTTTAACCATAAATTTCATAAATACAAACATAATTTAGGATAAAGCAAAACAGCAGCACAAACAATTTACATATTTGTATGAAGTATAAACATTTATACCATACATACTTTATACACACACACACACACACACACACACAGTGGTGACTCACAAGACGAGTAACTCACAGGGTGAGAAACTTGCAGGACAAGCAAAAAATTTAATCAAAAAATATTCCGCTAGACGAGCCACGATTCACGAGACAAGGAAACTTTGTGCCAAACCTTGCGCGTCATCAGTAAGCGCACTCTGTATTTCCCGTTCAGGCAACT
>JANHZU010006990.1:2809-23788 GCA_032468055.1 Acrochordus granulatus
TCACCAGGAGACGTGAGCTCTAGTCCCGCCTTAGGCACGAAAGGCGGCTGGGTGACGTTGGGCCAATCACCAGGAGATGTGAGCTCTAGTCCCGCCTTGGGCACGGCTCTCAGCCCAGCCCACCTCTCAGGGTTGCTGAGGGAACATATGAGGAGGAAGGTGTGTTAAATAGGTTCGCCATCTTGAGTTGTTTATAAAAATATTGTAATAAAGACGGGATAGAAAATAAATAACTAAAATGGTTGCCAAGCAACCAAAATACGATCATGCAACAGGGACAGTGTGATGATCATAAATTGAGGACTGATCCTAAGTGTCTTTTTCAGGGAAGTCGTAACTCTGAACCATCGCTAAATGAATAGGGCAAGACGAGGCCTACCTGTAACCAATCCCCACTGGTCCCCCAATATTTAAGGCAGAGGGACAGGAGGAAGAGATGCAGCCAAGACTACGGTCAGATAAAAGAAACTTGAGTCCACAGCAGGAAGGTAACCTGAGACAAGACCCTCTCTAGTTCTCATGAACATAGAGGGGGGGAATGCATTCAGACTTACAAGACTCTACAGGTAGTCCTCAACTTATAACCAATCACTTAGTGATCATTTGAAGTTGCAACGGCACTGAAAAAAGTGACTTATTACCAGCCCTCACACTTAATGACTGTTGCAGCATCCCCCTGGTTACATAATCACAATTCTGATGTTTGGCCACTGGCATGTGTTTACAAAGGCTGCAGCATCCCAAGGTCACATGATCACCATTTATGATCTTTCTGGTCAACTTCCAACAAGCAAAGTCAATGGAGGAAGCTGGATTCCCTTAGCCACCATGTGATTCACTTAACAGCTTCAGTGATTTGCTTCGTAACCATGGCAAAAAATATCGTAAAATCTGTCATGACTCACTTGCTTAGCCGCAGAAATTCTGGCTTCAGTTATGGTCACAAGCCAAGGACTGCCTGTATTGAGCTTCACCACAGACAAGCCATCTCTTTTTAAGAATCCTAAGGCATCCAAGCTGCCATGCCCCATCGGGTGAAAGTCCACAGTGATGCTTTCTACAACAGCGGAGTCTCTTTGGCTGCATGGACTTCCTGCTGAGTCCCAGGCAAGATGTTCTCAACCCCTCAGCGCAATGATGGAGTAGCTACAGCCAGGGAACCCTTGGTGGATGGATATTCCAGAGAGAGACCTTGGAGTCAGCCTAACATCCTTCAAGGAGCCCCTTGCTCATGAGGTTCTGCAAATCATTTGCCTTTCTTGTTCATTTATTCATTATTTTGCTAGAGGAAAGGGCCCATGATGTTAATTCTGCAGGGCTCAACAGTTTCTAAGGTTTGCGTCAAAAGGCCAGTCATCCTTCAGTCTTCTGCCTCATCCAAACCTCCTGAGAAACTGACTGGTGAATGAATCCATTAACTACTGTAATTCCCTTGAGATGTTCCATGAGTTCCCAATGGTAGGCAGTTAAAGAGGCTGCCCATGGTATCTCTGCATGTTTCCGCCTTGACCACCGAATGAGGAAAGAGTCCTTCTGTCCTTGTATCTGAACCGAACACATCCTTCTCAACGCCAGGATGCAGCAGCAACACTTCGCCCCAACCTACAGAGGAGGCTCTCTGTAGCCACTCTGCATGTGAATTCTCCAAATTTGTCAGCCTTTAACTAGAATAAACCATTGCTGCTAATATGGAGCCATTTCCATCCAGAAAATTCATCCTCTTCTTCAAGAGTATGATTTACTCTGAACCATGACACATGGGGGCTCTTTGGGCTGTGATTAACTCTCATCTTTTTCACCCATGAAAAGAAAATGTGGGTTGGTAAAAGCAAAGAGTGGCCTGAATTTTTACAAGTCTCCTTGCTTTGTTTGGAGGGTAAAACAGGAAGGAATGCCCTCAACCCCTTGGTGGAAGAGAAGCACAAGTCCATTAAAATGCTACCACGATGAATAGTCAAAACTTCAGTTCTGAATCACACACCGGGAATGATCCCACTCAAATTTCCTGTAAAACAGGAAAATTGACTCTGATTTGCTACAGGTTGATCAGGTTGTGATGGGAGGTTCTGAAGCTAAGTTTCCAGATAAAGGAGGACATCGACAACTGGAATAGAAGAAATGGGAGGAAAAGAGGACTTACTATTTCAGTGTTTCTCAGACTTGGCAACTCTAATGCTGTCATGGGAATTCTGGGAGTTGAAGTCACATGTCTTAAAGTTGCCAAGTTTGAAAAACTCTCCTAACTGTAACCATAACACTAACTATCTTTTCCAACAATTACAATCCAGATACACCTGCCACAGAATGAATTCACTCAGTCCTTGAACTTGTTTCCTGAAAGCACCATTTGCTGGCTTTGCAAAACACACTAAACCACGAAACATGAACCTGAGTTAGTTTAACATCCGATCTGACCGCCACTGCTGAGTTTATACTAAATGAATTATTGGGGGAATGCCATTGATAACTGAGATTCACGATCTCTGATAGGACAAAGCAGGACAGCTAATCCTCAATTTATGACCACAATTGGGACTGCAACGTCTGTCACTGTTGTGGTAAATTACACCCAATTTTACAATCTTTTCTGCTGTTGTCCTTAAGTGATTCTGGCTTCCTGCATTGATTTTGCTTGTTGGAAGCCCTCTGAGAAAATCGCAAATAGTGATCATGTGACTGCAGGATGCTGCAACTGTCATAAATGTGAAATGGTTCCCAAACACCCAAATTATGAACACGTGACTACAGGGATGCTGTGACAGTCATAAATGCAAGGACCGGTTGTAAGTCACATTTTTCAGCACTGTTGTAACTTTAAACAGTCATGAAACAAATGATTGTTTCATGAATTGAAGACTATCTGTATGTGCCTATATTTGTATAACCCCACCATTGTGCATAAAGCTAAGAGCACACTCACACACAGGATGCTACAAAATGCAGACTCCCTTCCATGGACACATTGCAAGGCTATAACAACAACCTGCATTCAACTCTGGCAAATTCCAGTCATGATCCGGTATTTCCTTGCTTGTTACATAAATTGGGCTCTGACAATACAGGTAAGCACATAAAAAAAACAGCCACCATCTCAGTGCTGCCTTCAGGCTCACACTGAGCCTGCATGGATCTCTTCCTTTCCTTTTGTTTCTTTTAATATGAGATTTAAGTTGATTAAAATGATACCATATAGATGACACTAGGAAAAGAAATCTGCTGTCCATGGGCTGCTTTAATACCAGTCAGAATAATATTCCAGATACAGACCTATTTTCTCTGTCTCTCTGTCTACCTATCCTTCCAGCCAGCCCTATTTATCTACCTACCTACCTTCCTACCTATCTGCCTGCCTGCCTGCCTGCTTGCCTGCCTGCCTGCCTACCAACCTACCAATGCTGAAGGGGTTGTCCATAACAGTGGCACAAACAGAGGAGGCCACATAAAGGCACCTGCTTATTACACAAACCATTATCACTGCTTAAAAAAAAAGAAGGTACAGGTAGTCCTCAGTTTACGACTGTAATGGAGCCTGCCCATCACAGTTGTAAATCATGACAGTAATAAAACGGATTGGTCACATGACTAACCCAATTTTATGTCCTTTTTCGCAGTGATCCTTAAGTGAATCAACGGTTTGCTCTGGGTGTAAACCAGAAGTAAATGCCTGCCTGTTTTTGTCAAAACCATCATAAAATGCAGCCATGTGACTGTGGGATGTTACAAATGGCTCTACATGCAGCCATGTTGCTGAGTGCCCTCAGTTTGGTCACAGGATTGTGGGAGGGGGCACTGACCATAGGAACAAGTAGCCCCAAGGTAAATGTGTCATAAATTTGAAGAGTCGCTAAGTGATCAGTCGTAAGTCAAGGACTACCTCTAGTGCCCTCAGACACTAGGAAAAAAATAGTAATAGTGCAACCTTCCTGCACAGTCCTCTCCACTTCCTTCCCCCCAGCACCGACTCCCACCCTCCAGCAAATGATTCTCAGCACACAGGCCCAGGCAGAGCCCCATTCTTTGGACTCCAAAGACGGTTAGTAACTTAGCAGGCAAGACGTAGCCCTCCAAATCGGTGTCTTTGCACTAAAACTGAGTGTGTAGCAATAGCTGACGTCAGATTTTACCCCTGGTAACGTTTTGCACCAGCCTGTTATTTATTTGTTCTTCGTTCCACATTTAGCAGAAGGGAGATGCATGAAACTTTCGGGAAGCCAAGCCAAGCCAAGCCAAGCCAAGCCAAGGATCAACACTGTGCAAGCTGAAATATAGACCCTAAGGCAACCTGGATCTTCACACACACAAACACACACGGATTTTTTTCACAGAGTGCTCCAAAAACCCTCTCTGCTGTCACACAGGAAGGGAAATGCACAGTGCTGTGTTGCCATGAGAACAGTGGTGTGAATCAATGGCTGTGCGAGGCCAAGTGGAGAATGCCGGCATCCTCCCTTCCTTCAACAAGAAAGAACATTTAATTAGCCGAGCTCCGTTTTGACATCCCCAACTTATGGTAATTAAGCCAGAAAGGAGGCTGTTGCAAGCCAGCTTCCTGGCTTGCTCAGTGGAGAAGAAGCAGAAACCTGAATCCCGGCTCACATCCAAAGAGCTCTTATGTTCGGGCAAGACAATTTTGTCCTTTGGAAAAAGTTGATGACCCTAATGTCTAAGAAAGGGGCGGGGTATCTAATTTGGGATTCTCTTTTGAGTCCAGCTTGGCTCCTAGGACGTTAAGGAGTCATCCAGGATGTTGAGGTTTTTTTACTGCAAAAATAGCCGCTTTCTTTAGGGATATTTTCTGCTGTATCCCAGTCCGGCCATAGGTCTGGGCTCTCCTGGTGGCCTCCTATCCGCCACCTATCCTGATGCTGCTCAGCTTTGTAAGATCAACCAAGGCCAATTAGGATCTGCTACTTGATTGTTTTACTGATGTTAAACCTCCCAAAAGTCAAGCTTGTGACTTACTTTACTTTACTTACTTACTTAAGACTGTACGGAAAGATGCAGATGATGTTCTTGGGAACGGCTGCCAATTCTTCTCATACTTTTCCACTTTCGGGACATACCTCCAGCTCTGGTAGGACAATCTGTTTCAAATTTCTTAAGGATTGCCACAAAGAAGGTAAAATATATATTTTTATTGCATTAGGAGTCAGGCTTAGAGTGACCATAAATCATAGGATGGCAGATTTTGGTTGAAGATTAGGAGGAAACTCTTTAGCACTTAGAGCAATTTGACAGGAGAATAAATTCACTAAAGGGGGACTAGTTTTTCCCCCTTCAGGGGATCACTAGATGGTAACATAACTAGCTGAAGGGATGGGAAAGATGATCTCAAGAGACCCTATGGTTGATGGTCCTTTGAGTATTAAACTGGAGGATCTGAATTCTAATTACGCAGACATGATGCACATGAGGGGTCTTTTCAGCCAGTTACTTCCATAAGAGTATTTGCTTCACACTCTAGGCCAGGCTTAAATGCCTTAAACTTAACTATTTTCTTAACATGTTGCATTAATCAATCCAGCATGTTAAATTATAAGATGGTTTATTGGTTTGGGCATTTAGCAATCGAGCAACCCGGGTTCAAGGTTTGCCACAATGAGTGAACCTAGCCAGTCTCATTCAGCTCAAACTCATCAGCTTTAAGATGTGTGGACTTCAACGCCCAGAATTCCCCAGCCAGCATTTGTGGATTCGACTCCCAGAATACTCGAGCCAGCATTGGAATCCACGCATCTTAAAGTTATTGAGGTGAAGAAATGCTGAGCTAAACAACCTTGCAGGGTTGCCATGAAATTAAAACTGGGGACAAAGGAAGCAGGTGGTCTTGTGCAATTAGAGAGGTAAACTCTCCAGGGTTGCAAAAGGAGCATTTGTATGTCTGCATGGACAGGAGTTTGAAAGAAGATGCACCCACACACAAATTCAGAGATTTTATTTTTAAAACCACAGAACATGGATCTGACATTTTCCTTTTCCCCTGAGCCCCCACAGGTAGCACCTCTGTGAATTTGCAGTGATTTTTTTCAATAGATACAGGAGAATGAAGCCAGCGTAAAAATATTTAGAAAGATATATTCATGGTCTTTCCTTCTCCTCTACTTCACCTTAAAGTTCATCCAACCTGTGGATGAACTGAACTTTAAAAGAAAAAAAAATATTTGGTCCTTCTGTATAAGGTGGAAGGAGCTTCTTCCAAACGGTTGCAAGAAACTGCCAGCTACTTTAGAACAGCCTTTCTCGGAATGTATCCTGGCCAGATCTTTTGGACTACAATTCCCATCAAGTTTGGTTATTGCAATTACAGATAGTCCTTGACTTACAACCACAATTGGGACCAGAATCTGCCATTGAGTGAAGTGCTAATTAAGCAAGGCACCTACATACATGCTTTGCTCAATGACTGCAATCCTGGTTCTACAAGTTGCTGTCATTAAGCAATCTCACGGATTGTTAAGTGGCGCATGGGCTGCTCCCCAATCCACCAGGCCACAGAGGCTTGGGCTGTCTACAGAGCCCATCAGTGTGCATAAACTGTTCCATTTGTATGCCCATCAGGAGGCCTTGGTCCACTGCAGGGCCCAGCAGAGCGTGCATACATTGTTTTACTTACTTTTGCATTATTCTGCAGCTGCCGACAGGTGCATCCAGCTGATGTGAAGTGTAGCCTTCCGACAGAGGCCACCTTGTGCCGTTCTGCAAGCAGGTGCCATTCTTATGATTGTTTGGAAGGCTCCTGCAATTTATGCACACTGCTGGGCCATGCAACCAGACGAAGCTTCCCAGGAGAGGTGGGATGGGGAACACAAACTTAAACACTGTTTCTGCACCCCATAGATGAGATCAGCTCTGCTCCATGCACTCCTCCAATGGGGTGCAGAAATGGAGCTCAGATATTTATAATTTGGTGCTTGGCAACCAGTTGTAAGTGCAAAAAGTGCCCAAAATAGAGTCATTGTATTTTGTCCATGGGGGGTCACCTTCTCCCCCTAACGGTGAATCAGTGTGGTGTCATGTTTCTCCCTTGGATTACTATTAATAATTTGTTAAACTTATATGCCATCTGACTCCCAGTGATTCTGGGTAGTTCACAACAATCATACGAAAGCCACTGGCAAGCTGCTAGTATATGAAGAGAGCAAACCTCACTCCCTTCTAGCACTGATGATGTTACCTATTTTGGTAATGAGAAGTCTGCAGGAAAACAAAACAAGCCCAGAGAGCACCAAGGACTCCACATACAATGACATTTAAATAAAATGATAAAAGATGAAGTGTGGTCAAGTGAGAGGACTCACTCTCCCACACCAAAAGCCTGGGTGAAAAATCCAGTCTTCGCAGTCTTCTGAACAACAGCAGAACTGGGACCATCTGGGTCTCGGGGAAGAACCTCATTCCAGAGAGCAAGTGCTGCCACAGAGAAGATGCATTTCTGAGGTCCTAATAAATGGCATCGTTTAATCAAAGGAACCTGGTGCGCACCAACCCTCCAGGATTGAATCAGCTGGGCAGATGTTACGGGCGACAGCTGATCCAACAAGTGACCAGGCTCTATGCCATAGAGAACTTTACAGGTAACAACCAGCACCTTGAATTACACCTGGAAGCAAACTGGCAACCAACACAAAAGATGTTATCTGAGCATACTGAAGCATGCCCATCACTGCCTACACCGCTGCATTCTGGACCAGCTGAAGCTCCTGGTGGTCTTCATGGGCAGCCCCATGTAAAGCACCCTGCAGTAGTCAAACCACGAGGTGAACAGCGCATGAGGGATTGTCTGAAGGCTCCCCAATCTAGGAAAGGGCCCAACCGCCACACCAAATGAAGCTGAGCAAACTGCCACCTGCTCTTCAGTTCGGAAGACCCCCAAATTATACACCATCCTTGAAAGGGGAAATGCAGCTCCATCCAAGGCCAAAAACAGAATATCCTTCAATCTGGGTGGACCAAACACCCAGAGCCACTACTTAGAAAACCAATTATATATAATTCTGTGCGTGCACAAGAATTCCTAGATCTCCCTTTGGATGGAAAACTGTCAGGAATACAGTGCGGGAGCGCTGATCAACAGCTTGATTTGAAGGAAGATAAAGGTCGCCATGCAAGAATTCCAGCAAGTGTCTGGTTGCAAACTGGAAACCTTTATATATGCAGGCAAGGCCAGTCGGCCTTTTCCAGTTTTGGGAGGAAATGAGAATTATTTCTTCTGTGAAAAAGAGGAGCTGATTGTTTCCCTAAGTGCTACTGTACTCCTTTCATCTGGAGGAGAAGCAATTCTCACAATATTTTTTTTCCACGCATTTGCTGAAATCCACGACACACACACACACGCACACTATTTTCACACTGCGGGAAGGTTTCTCACGTCCTGGTGGAGATCCAGCACAGCATTGGGAACAGAGAAACGTCTGAGTCTCAGATTCCAAGATTTTTTAAAAATTAACTACGTATTTCCATTAATAGTCTGCTTTTCTATCCACCAGGGCTCTCGTCACCTCTAACAATCAAAAACCCAGCAAAATGAAAACAGTTTAAAAGCATTCATGTGCAAAAAAAAAAGCTGAAATCATGGCTGCAGAAGAATTCTGCTTGAAAGCAGTCCTGTTGATTTGGTTTTATTTATCTGCTTTACTGTGAATCAGGTAAAACAAGGGTCTGGATGGGTTGCGCTCCCAAAAGTAGGTAGGTCAGAACAAAAAAGGGGGTAGGGCCAGGCCAAAACCAAAATTACGTGATTAAAACGGAAGCTGGTTTAAGATAATTAAACTAAGTGACGAAAGCATAAACTTAACAGCCTTAAGATCTCTTAGTGGTCTCCCATTTAAATAGCTGGTCCTGTTTAGTTTTATGAGATCAACTAGGTTCTGTCACTTGCTGTGGCTTTATTCATTCTTCACTTTAAATATTACAATTTGTGGAGGGGGGGAAATCGGAGCAGTTCTTGGAAACATACTAATCATTTGAGGGGAGGTTTATACATTCCTAAAATAAAGTTTGCTAAGTTCTTCGTTTCCCTTGATTTAGTAGGCTTTTTGCAACATTTTGCTGATCCTGAAGGCAGCCTTTGCTATTCAGTATTTATAAAGGAGTGGGAGGAGAGGGAATGAAGAAAGCGTGAAGGGTTTCTTTCTGGTTCCATCTGCTGAAAAAAAATTATTTTCTTTTCAATCTGCGTGCTTTAAAAATAAGGCAAAAGAGAGTACAGGACCAGTCTGACATTTATTTCTAGAAACATTCCAGAGTAGAATCAGAACAGATATATGTACTTGAAAGCAAAAAAATGTCAAGAACAAGTCTTACCAGATCAACCTTTTTTTTTTTTAATTCAAATCACTTCCTAAGTAGACAGTGGGAATGTTGTTGATGTAATATATCTTGTCTTCAACAAACCAGCTGACAAATGATACCAGGACATTTTGATCAGCAAACTGGTTAAATAAAGCTGGATGATATCAACAGCAAGTGTGAAAAACTTATATAAAGAATGCTTATCCACTGTTCCAATTGAAATGAAGTATCAACTAAATCAGGGACAGATAACCATGAAGAAAACGGTCACTAAGCACCAACTTTATGGTACTTAAGCAACAGGTAACCAACCAACCAACCAGAGTAACACAGAATTTGTGACTGATCCTTGGACTCTTTAACATTTTCATTAATTATGTGGATGAAGAAATGGTGAGTGATTTTGCAGAAATCAGGATAGGGTTGTTAATACTGAAAAAGGTGGACATAAAACTGCCTCTTTGGGTTGGAGAAACTGCCTGAAAATAACAGAATGAAACTGAACAGAGATAAATGCAAAGGAAGGGGAAATCGGAGACATGCTGCGCATTGGAAATGCCTGGCTAACAGTGTGTGCAACAAAGAATTTGGAATTATGCTTGATCACAAGCTCAGTATGAGTCAGCAGTGTAACATGGCTGCTAAAAATCAAATGCAGTTTTAGGCAGCATCAACAGAGATCTGATTTCCAAATCATCAGAAGCAATGGGTCCACCCCATTCTGCATGGGTCAGTCTCTAAATTGTGGCCCAGGTCTATAAAGGAATTTATAGATTTACATTTAGATTTATAGATTAAATCTATACATTTACAACTGGCCACGGGGAAGGGATGAGAGTGCTGTTAAGGAGGGACTTGGAGAAAAGATTACATCCTCCAGTGGTTGAAGTACAAGGGAGAAAGAAACTCAAAATAATCCCACCTTGATTTTTTTTTGAATAAAATGGCACAGAGAAAAGCTTGAGCAAGCTTTCAAGAGTCCGTTATTCTTCTAAACCTTTCAAGGTAGGCCAGGTGAGGAAAGAAACTCCACAAGGAATACTGGCACTCAAGTTGCTTGATATAGGGTCTCTCAACTGTGTTAACTTTTAGATGTGTGGACTTCAACTCCCAGGATTCCCCATGCTGGCTGAGAATTCTGGGAGTTGAAGTCCACAGAATTGCCAAGGTTGAGAAATACGATGATCATAACTTCATCTTGAAAGCCTGCCAGCATTTCCCCCATCTCTCTTATGCCAAAGAGAATCAAGGACAACAGTCTTGAGTTTCTTTCTCACACCTTCTTCCGTTCCAGGGCTTAATTCGAATTTTCTTACCCATCTCTGTATTTGTTCTCCAAATCATCTCTGTATTTTTCACTAGAAGGATTCTTGGAAACCTGCACTGTTTCTTTTTTAGCCTTGCCTAATTTGAAGGGCTGGCACAAGTCTTGAAAGAACAGAGGTCACCACCCTGCAGCTTAGTGAAAAAATGATATTGCATCGCAAGCACAATTTTTAAATCTGCCTTTATACATCTAAACTGCTGAAAGAGAACCACAAAGACACCAAAGGAAAGATGTGAAAAAGTCCAAGATTTCTCTGGCTGGGAGACAGGATGAGAACCAGAGAAAATCTCATGGCAAACCAGTTCAAGAACACCTGAGCGTGCTCAGTGGGCCTCAATGAGAGAAGAAGATAAAGGCCTGTTTGGCTTGGAATGGTGTCTTCAGAAAGCGCACGGGTGGTGGACTCAAAATGCTTCAGGACCTCACATCAACAGGCTACAAGTGTTGGCTGTACAAGCACAAAACTTTCTTATGGAAGGAATGGCACAAATTGTAGTGCACTGTGCAAAAGACCTTGGGAGATCAGAGGAAGAGCTGAAGACTGGACAGCCAGCATGTAAAAGACGTCTCAGCCCCCAGAAGGAAAAGGGGTGTGGGAAGCATCTCACCTAGTTTCCCAGAGAGCCAAAGGAAGGGAGAGGTGAGAAATACTTTCAATATTGCAAGATTCTGTCAACGCAACCCTACAATAAGGATAGGCCTCGTACTTCTAGCTGGGCTTCTTGCCTGGACCACCTCGTAGGGCTACACCCGTAGGAAAGCATCCCAGCGGCTTTCATTTGTCCTCCCAGTGCATTTTAGCACATGATGCAAAACAGAATCATTCCAAAAAGAGACAGCTCCAGCGCAAAGTTGTTGTTTTTTCTGACACTTACCCCTGGAAGTGTTTTCTGTTCGTGCAAGGCTGTCTGAGCTTTGATTGCAGAATCTCGGGCGCAATACGTAAGAAAAGCACAACCTGAAACGGAAGCAGAATGGATGTCAAGCGCATTGTCTTGCCTCTGTGCCCAGAAACCCTGGAAGTGACGCTAAGGCCCGTCCTCCCCTTCTTCACCACCCCAGGAGAATCTGCACATTCCCTGCATTGAAGGAAGAGCATCACGTTAGCAAATAGCAGGAGGGTCCCGAGAACTCCTTTTCCAACCAAAACGTTTTATTAAAAGGTACAAAATGTCCTGATCTGCCAAAATAAATCTTTTTTTACACAAATACAGATAGTCCTCGACATACGACCATAACAGAGCCTGGAAGTCATCACTGCCATAAAATATGTCTGACACGATTTTACAACGTTTTTTGCAGCAGCTATCAAGCAACGCTGTGGTCGTAAAATAGCCATCCTGGGTCATTGAGTGCTATGGGCACAGTTTTGTTGGAAACTGGAAGTAAATGCTGATTTTCGGCAAAGGATCATAAAATGTGGATGTTGCAAACGGCCATAAATGCAGCCCAGCTGTGGAGCGCCAAAAGTTCTGTCATGTGATTGCCAACCATTGGGGACCGACCATTGGAACTTTGTATCTGAGTCGTAAGTAGTCCCTAGTAGGTCTGTTGTAACTCCAAATGATCACTAAGCAATTGGTCGTAAATTGAGGACTACCTGTAAGCCTTAAATAAAACACCCTGAAAAATCTCCAGGAGAATTAATCTTTGCCTAAGTCCTTTATCCAACTTCCAAAATTTTCACCCTCAAAGAAACCCCTATTGCAGCCCCACTCCCTCCGTTAACCTGGCCTGGTAAAAAACCTAGCAGAGGTCTGTGCATGGTAAACCTAGATCAGAGTTAAACCTGGTTAATTTTTATGCCTCTTGAACCCAGCCTGTATTCTTAGCTTAAGGCTCCAGGTCTTGTGCGACTCAGAAAGAAGGTGGAGTCCTTGATACTGTCTGGATTTGGTTGTTTGCTTGCAAACGTTTCTTTACCCAGTGAGGTAACATCATCAGGGGCACATAAGTAAGAACAATTGTATATCTGTTGAGGAAGGGGAATAAATTTGTAGATGGAAGCCCAGAGACCACTAAGGTCTCCACAGTCCAACCCTAAGCTAAAATATTCTCTTCTATCGGAATCAGGAAAATGAGTTTGTAGCCATAGCATGTAAAGGCAGCACTGTGTCCTGTAGCTGAACAAGGTGCTATGGGTAGTCCTTGACTTATGACCACAATAGAACTTGCCCATTACTGTTGTTAAGTCGTGACAGTGGTAAAGCGCATCACTCATGTGACTGATCCAGTTTTGCAACCTTTTCTGTGACGGTCGTAAAGTGAACCTTTGGACCAGTTTTACAAAGCGAATGCTGGTTTCAGCAAAAACGTCATAAAAATGCAGTCGCGTAACTGCAGACGGGTGTAAATGTGGGCCGGTTGCTGAGCACCCAAAATGCAGTAACGTGACCCCAGCGGAGGCCCAGCCCTTGAAACTCCGGAGCCAGATTGCAAGTACCCCGGGGTGGTCTGTCGCAACTTTGAATGGTCGCCAAGCACCGGTTGTAAGTTGAGGACTACCTGTATAGATGTGACATTATTCCATGTGCGGAGCTCAACATTTTTTGATGCTGTGACCTTTCCCACAGCCAATCATGTAACTCTCCTACCCCAGAGATATTCATGGCACTCTGACCGAACTCTTCAAGACTGATTATTCATGGGTCTCCTGGGTGTTTCTGGTCCAAGCCCACCAGTTGACCTTTTTAATCATAAGGTAGTTCTCCACTTATAACCATAATTGAGACCAGAATTTCCACTGCTAAGCAAGGAAGTTGTTAAGTGAGTCATGCCTGATTTTATGACTTTTTTTGCCACACCCGTGAAGCAAATCACTGCAGCTGTTCAGTGAATCGCGTGGCCGTTAAGGAAATCCAGATCCTCCCATTGACTTAGCTTGTTGGATGCCTGCTAGGAGGATCGCAAACGGAGATCACGTGATCCCGGGACGCTGCAACCACTGTGAATACATGCCAGTTGCCAAGTGCCCGAATTTTGATCGTGTGACAGTTGTAATGGCAAGGACTGGTTATAAGTCACTTTACTGAGTGCCACTGTAACCTCCAAGAGGCGCTAAACAAATAGTTGTAAGTCGAGGACTACCGCGGGGGGAAAAAAAAGACTGAATCTTCTTAAGTAGCTCAGTAAAAAAGCATACAACTTGCTCACAAAAGACAACATGTCGAGCGCCTGTAAGAGAAAGCTGCCCCCCAACCAGGGAGAAGCAAAGCCGTACTTGCTTGCCGACCCCACATGTGGCTTTCTTGGAGGTTTGTAGATTTCAGCAAAATCTGTGTTCGCATGCGCTGCCGAAAGCACTCCTCCCTTTTGTGAGGTAATCTGGCTGGCTTTGCAGGACCCACTCCACCCTAAAACTAGCCGAATCACACATCGTCAGTGTGAACACTTCACTTGCAACGCCCACACCAAGAAACGGATGGTGGCATCCCGCCCTAGAAGACAGCCATGTTCCTGCACATGTGCCGCACCAAAGATGACACCCCATCCTTTGAACCCAATTTAGCATAAGTGTGTTCTGAGGAGTGCGCGCACGTATTTCTGAGGTCAAATTGGTGGGAGGGGACTGAAGTTAAAATGTGGGTGGGGTTTACACAAGACGACCCCTTTGGGGCTTTTTTCTCTGTCCTGGCAACATTTAAACTTGGTTACTATTAATCTTGATTAGGTTCGTATCTGTCTGCCTATGTCCGTGGTGGGGGGAGCGATCAGCAGGTTGCGTAAACCAGCCAACGGCTCAATCCAAGTTCAACTCAATGTGCAAACCCAACCTGTGAATTTCTCTCCTCCTAACCAGAGGGAAGAGTATTCCACGCATTCATTTAAAACCGCCCCTTCCAGGTAAATTGGGACCACACTTCCTAGTGCCAGACCTTATGGGCACTGTAGTCTCAACACACCGGGAGGGCGTCAGCATTGGAAAAAGGAACTTAAGGAGGATTTCCTTCCACATTTTTCAAGCAGGGATATTTAAGAGTTGGGTATGTGTGAGCAGGAAGGGGAATCGCTTCTTCCTAGGCAGCGTTTCTCAACCTCGATAGCTTTAAGATGTGCGTGCACTGTTAACTCCCAGAATTCCCCAGCCAGCATGAATCTCTCTTTCTCACCCTTAGGAACTTTAAGATGTGTGTGGACGTCAACTCCCAGAATTCCCCAGCCATTGTGAGAATTGAAGTCCATAAATGCTGGGTGGGGGATTCTGGGAGGCGAAGATCACAGATGCTGGCTGGTGCGTTCTGGGAAGTGAAGTCTACAAATGCTGGCTGGGGTATTCTGGCATTTGAAGTCCATACATCCTAAAAGGGCCGAGGCTGAGAAATACTATCCTAGAGCACCAAACACGCCTTATGTGGCTGCAAATAAAGCTAAGCAGGATCGGAACCGGCAGCCCCTCGGAGGGGCGACTGCTTCTGCCCCTTCCTTGCTGTGCCTCTCTTCCCCCTCCGGTTTCCTGAACAGGGACAGTTTACAGACAGGAGAAGTGGAACACGCGTTTATTTTTTTTGCCTGTCGTTCCATATGTTTGTTCGGCGCCATCTGTGAAAAGTGCAACCTACACACCAGCTGGAGCCGGCACGACAGAAATGTTGAGAATCAAAAGGGAGGAGAAATGGGGGATACAGGGAATTTGGGGATGGGGTGGGGAGAGAACAGATTGTACTCTGAAGTTCAGTTGAGTTCCAGGACGGGGTAGCGGTTGGCAGGGTGGGGAGGTTGCAAGAAGGCGGGTCGAAAAAGCCAAGCTGGTGGACGCAGCCATGCCATTGGAGCCTTGTCTCTGTTTTACATGTGTTGTGTGAGCAGGGCTCCGATGGCAGGGCAGGGCAGCATCAGCCATTTTGACTCTTTTGACCCTGCAGATCCTTTGGAGGATCCGTGCCCAAGTTACTCCTGCGGTCCACATTCATTCGTTCCCACCTCTTTTCTCGTCACGTAGTTCAGGGGCTTACATTCACCCACATACAGAATTGCTGAAAGTTGGACTCACGCACATGCTGAAAATGGGGCGCATGCACACACATGTGGCGAAAAGGGTCTGCCTGCTTTTCCAGGCTGTTTTGTGTCAGGAAAAGCAAAGCACTCCACGTTCAAATGCGCACAGAGCTTCCAAAGGTTGCTTGCTGGAGGAAGTCTCGAGTTTCCCTTTGCCCCTATAGACACATCGCACACAATTCATATTTCAAAGCCGAAATATATCTCAATAGCCTGTGGAACTCGTTGTCCCAAGATGCTGTATTGACCACTACTTTGAACCTTTAGGAGAAGAATGAGCCAACTCAGTCTAAAGTCCAGCTTTAACATGGAGTTCACACAACATACTGAACCGAAAACCTGAGTAAGCGAAAGAGCATTGCTGTGTTCATATCATGTGCTCAATAAACCGTGGCTTAATATGAGTGCTTGTTTCATCTGGCATGCTAAGAAAAGCACTTCAGTAACACACACAGCCATAAATAATCCGATCCCATCTGAGCGTAGTCAACCCAAATGGTATCATCTGTGCTTGGGAATGGAGCAAGGTCAGGTTTGGTTAGGGACCACTAGGATAGGAGACCACGAGGAAAGCTCAGGGTTGAGAGCTAAACTGGGAAGTATAAACTATTCCAGAATAAAGCCAAGGCAATCCACTGTAGTGTAATACCAAGAACATTTATGGTCATGTCCGTGTTGCCACCGTAAGTCGAGTCAAGTCAACTTGCTCATGTGGCAGTATCTCACCAGCCTTGCCTGGTCCTCAAGAGCGGAGGAGGGTCAGACCTATCAAGGGCTTGGAAGGGACTCCGGAGCTGTAAGTCTGACGGGGAAATTAACAAGCATCTCAGAAGAAAGCTTAGAAAAGCACGTCGGTATCATCACAAAGAAAACCACACGGAGTCAATCAAGGTACAGCATTTTGGGCAAACCCAGCCTATAGGCAAATTGGACACTCAATTTTCATACTGTTGGCCAAAACAGGCACCGCTCGTACAAACCAGCTCACTCTTGTCTCAAAAGAAAACCCGAAGGACCAGTTCATTCTGGAGGAAATGTGTCTGTGTGTAGTTATTAAGAGTTCACACTGACTTGATGGCCGCTCTGGATAGCGTGCAGCAATAAAATAAAAGCAAAACGTCTGCCGGTAGTTCTTCATTCACAGACATTCATTTAGTGACCATTCAAAGCGGCAACAGCCTAGGAAAAAGTGACTGATGACTTTCGTCACACCTACAACTGTCACAACATCCCTATGGTCCGATGATCGAAATGCAGGTGCTTGGCAACAAGCATGTATTTACGACGGTCGCAGCGTCCCGGGGTCACGTGATTGCCATTTGCGACCTTCCCAGGGGGCTTTTGACAAGCAAAGTCAATGGGGGAAGACGGATGTGCTTAACAATCACACAACTGCAGTGATTCGCTTAACAGTCGTGGCCAAAATGCACAAAACCGGGCACGACGCAATAACTGCCTTGCTTAGCAACAGAAATTCTGGTCGTAAGCCGAGAACTACCCGGATTATTTAAAAAAAAAAACAACCCACCACACTACCCTTCCTTTTTTATTATCCAACCGCCACGCAGCCGAAGAGGAAAGTGTGAAGAAATTTGATCAGTGGAAGATGAATAACTCGTTTAGATGGCAACATTTAATTATCAATAAGGCGAAGGTAAATCTCTTTAGGGGGCTGTTCATGCACAGTGATCTAATTTACCTGGCTGGGTTCAGCATCCTCAAATAAGAAGCAGCGTGCTAGAAAAATCACAGAAACACAGGGGAATTGGCTGATTTGGAGAGCGCGGTGAGGCACAGCTCAGAACTTTTGTTGGGCCTGAGAACTGTGGATGAAAAATGATTCGGAATCCGTGCAGCAGTTGCAGGATTGCGACAAAACAGCGGGAATTTCAACACAAGCACAATGCTGCGTCTCCTCCGGATGCCACGACGACGATTGCTACGGAGCGTTTCCTTGTTGGCATATCGCTCCTACCTTAATTCCTAAAAATAGATAATTCATCCTCTAAAAGAGGCTGGAAACGCAGTGAGGGCATTGGACCGTTTTTCATACTCGACGGCGCTATTGCAAAGCTCACGAATTCTGGAAGATGATTCAGACCAGAAGGAAATAAATGTTAACACCCGAAAACATTCCCAGCTGTGGGATACGGCAGCGTCATGCCCTAAAAGTAAATCTGGCGTAGAAATTAACTCAAAGTGGAAAGCACCCCCCGCGCCATAATTTTGTCCAAAATTCAGAAATTTCATGGCAGAGTTCATACCTCAGTCTCAAGTGGTGTTTAAGGCAGAACAAATTCTTAGTGTTGATTTTAATCTATTGCAGTTTATATGCGGTGGTTTGGACGGTACTGATTCTTGTTCGTGATCCTAATCCTTGCTTAAATCTCAAAAGTGATTTTTAGTCATTGTTAGGTCCATGGTTTGCTCATTTGTGCCTTCTTCTTTTATTTCCTTTATCTGTTTTCTATGTAAAGGTAGTCCTCGGATAACAACCACTTCTTCAGTGACCGTTTGCAGTTATGACAGTGATGAATGAGAGTGATGATTATCACTAGTCCTTGGCGTTTTGGCCGTCCCAGCACCCCTGTGACTGTGTGACTGTGATCTGAGTGCTAGCAAACTGGCTCACACGTATGATGTTTGCAGCGTCCTGAAGTTACACGATCGCCATTGGGTGACCTCCCCTGGTTTCCCTGCAAGAAAATGGGGAAGTGGGCAGGGAAGGTCGCAAGTTGCTCAGGTAAGTCTCAACAACTCGGACATTCCCCCCCAGCCACTCTGCACTTGTGCTGCGGCTTGCCAGCCACCTGCACAAGCTTGCACACTCTCCCGGACCCTTGCTGCACTTGCGCTGCAGTGCCCGGCCACCTGCACGCCTTCTCTGGCAACTCACACTCTTGCTCACCTAGCAGCAGCTACTTACCCTCCTTGCGAGCCACTTGGGAATGTCAACTTCCTGCTGGCTTCCCCAATGATCTTGGCTGTTGGAAGCCAGCAGGAAGTCATGAGCAGGTTCTCGCTTAATGACCCACAATTCTCACTTGATGACAGTAAAGGGACTGCCGGGAGTGGCATCGCTAAGTGATGTGGTCACGTGATGTCGAGTTTTACAGCCACATTACCTGGCAAAGGAAATTCTGGGCCCAATTGCCATCGTAACTCAAGTGTACCTTCATGCTTTCTCTAAAAAGTCAAATTACGAAACAAAGGTGCAAGATGGGTGCTCAAACAATGCAGCTTTGGCTTAGGTAATATTAACAAAGTAGGTGCCTGGCTAGAAACTGGGAGGCTGTGTGTTCGAGTCCTGCCTTAGGCACAAATCCAGCTGGGTGACTTTCTCTTGCATCCCTAAACAGACATCATGGCAAATTTCTGAAAAAGATAAAATAAATTGTGTTTTTTTCCCCCCCTGGATTTTTTTTTCTTGATTGCCCCTCCCTAGCTGGATCTGGTCCACTTTCAACCCTGATCTCTTTTTTCCTGGCATTTTTCTGCACACTAAATTAAGTCCCATTGTGTTCAGTCAGGAGGGGAGTTATTGTGCTGACCTTTATAGTTCTGACACCCCCTGTACATAATTTTCTTCCAATATCTTGCTGGGTTGGAAAGGATGAAAAAAAGAAGTTGTGGATAGCAGACAGGAATTCTCCAGAGGAAAAATTACTCATGATTTCTCCTCTGCACACACACACACACACACACACACACACACACACGTCTGCAGAATTTGCAAGCCAAAATCAGCCCACCTGCCACATATTTTGTCGCCTCCCAGCTGCTCAACCCACTCTCGGGGGCTTTATTGCATATTGCAGGAATCCCAACTGGGATTTCTGAATAGAGTGTCAATAAACCAGGATGGTGGGCCAAAATTAGGATGTCAAGTAGTGGGAGAAAGTGCTAAATTAACCGCTGTAATGCCGACTTCCAAAAACAGAAATAGTTTTCCTGTCCCTCTAAAATGCTCTATGCGAGGATAGATATAAAATTAGCCTATGGAATTCATTGCCACAAGATGCAGCGATAGCCATCCTATGGATTTATTTTTGCACTAAATTCATTTATCGATTAAATTTCTACACCACTCACCTCACCTAAGTGAGGGCTAAAGTACTGTAATAAAACCATACAAATACATGACTAAAAGGATTTTTATTCATATAAATGCCTGAATAAAAGCATGTATTAAAACCAGAATTAAAAACAGGTTAAAACGTACAGGTCAAAATAAAAACCAAGTGAACCAAGAATGTTGGCTGAGTTCGCACAAGATGCTTAAGTCTGCTACACCGAGGTTGACAAACCACCATGGTTGCGTCCATATAACATGCTTGTGCTCAACTGAACACACATCTTAAGCTTTAATGGACAGTCTGATGGGTGACGGAGTTTTTAAAAGCTTCCACAAAGTACACACCTTTAAAAATAAACTAATGAAAAATGGATGCCAGCTTCCTTTTTTATTTTAGTCGATTTTTATTTTATTTTTAGCATTCTTCTTCGGCTTTGGCTGCTCTTTCAATGTTTTGAAGATGTACATCAGCCTTTTTTTCCTTAGATCTTCCATTCCCATTTTTGAAGGCAGGGCGGTGGTCCAAAACAGCCATGCTGGGTGCTACAAAAATGCACTGGAAACCTCACTCCTTTTTATCCACGTTTTTATAAGCGTGGGGGTGGCCATCTTGACTTTTTTGCCCCCTTCCTTTAGATGAAAAGGAGTTGTTGGTTTAAAGAATAAAATATAATTCATTACGAAGGTTAAAGTGTCCCACAAGAAGCTTCATCTCCCCCTGCAAATAAATTCATTTATTTCACAACAAAATGTTGAGTACATGACAAAACCCTTAAAAAAATCCTGCGTGGATTAAATGCTGTTGAAGTGCAATCTTTTAAAAGAGCTGTGATTCTGAAGTCACCGGACACCTTTGATGGGAAACCGAGATATAAAGAGAGGTCTGTGAAAAAAAGGAACGGGAATACAGTCACACGTGAATGCTTCTGGCAGTCCTTCAGCGAGAAGTTGTGGGTTCTCTACATGCACAAGGCCCCGTAGAAAACACTTCTTTTGGGGGGCAGCTCCATAGAGACATGGAGGTGGGGAAGGGAGAAGACATTTGAAAGAGCTCTGGACTTAGATCAGACCAAAGGTCTTGTTACTCTGGCATTGCACAGGTAGTCCTCGACTTATGACCGCAACTGAGTTTCCATTGTTAAGCAAGGTGGTTGCAAAGGTTAGGTGATTTTTACCACCTTTTTGTCATGGTTGTTAAGCTGCAGTTGTGAAGTGGATCACACAGTCATTAAGGCGAATCCAGCTTCCCTCACTGACTCTGCTTGTCGGAAGCCAGCTGGTCACGCGATCC
>JANHZU010006991.1:0-23241 GCA_032468055.1 Acrochordus granulatus
AGGATTGAAGGGAAGAGGAGAAGGGGACGGCAGAGGATGAGATGGATAGATAGCATAGTCAGTGTGATGGGTGTGAGTTTGGGAAGACTCCGGGAGGCAGTGCAAGTTGGGGGCCTGGCGTAATGCAGTCCATGGGTTCGCGCAGAGTCGGACATGACTGTGCGAATGAACAACAATGTTTAACCAATATCAAGCTATCTATACTGATTGGCACATAAATGGCATAGGTACTTGCTTGGATCTGGATACACGGATTCCCAGAGAATGTGCTGGGCACAGATTAAACTGAAATAACTCACAGTTATTTTCCAGTAGTGGGAAAGACCCAGTCACTGACAGCTCCCCAATGATTTATTCCCATAATTCTTTGGTAGAGGCTACAGCTGTGAGTCTTATTCATTTAACTGTAACCCCCAATCTGTGAAGTTTCTAGGCAGTAGACCAAAATTTCTTCATGCTGGCTGAGGAATTCTGAGAATTGAAATCCACAAGGCTGAGAAACACCGCAGTGGACTAATAGAATCATGGAGTTGGAAAGATCTGTGAATGTAATTACTGTCTAATTCTATTTATTGTTGACTTGATCTTAGGAACGAAGCGGCTCTTCAATCAACCCCATCCTGACTGCTATACAGACCAAGCTGGCTCCTCCTACTTTTAACCGAACCAATAAATTCACTGCTGGGTTCCAAGCCATTGTAGATGCTTATGGTGTTGGAAATTATAGGGAGATTAATCCAGGTATATGGGCTCTGATTTATTTTTGCCGCTTTTTTCAGATAGCAGATTTTCAATGATCTGTAAGGTCTTTAGCTTTCTTTTCTTTAGTTTCTTTTATGCCAATGCATCCATCTGCTAATGATCATTTGTGTGCCTTCCAGGGTAGATCTTTGAGAGAGAAAACTAGAGGCCCACTTAACAAAATTAAAAGGGTTTTTGTCTGTATATATATGTGTGTGGTTCAAAGCAAGAGAAATCACGTTCTGAAATATGTGCAATATATATTACCACCTAAAATACTGCTTTTTGTTCAATAACCATCAAATATATATCACAGGTAGAACACAAAGCTAACCAGGTGAAATGCAGAGTAAGGCACTGAAATTTTACATCTTTAAAGCTTACTATAAATAACCAGTACAATAACAGACTGCCTGGAAGTATATAAAGATCTTTATTTTTGAGGACTAAAAATATAAAATACTTGAGAATTCATGTAAAGTTCAAAAGATCAGGCTTGATCGATAACAGGTTCTAGATAACAGGTTTATTGAACCTACAAAATCATAAGAATTCCTCTAACTTTCCTCCAAGTATCTGGACTCCCAAGATAATTCTACCAGTCTTATGAAGGTTGGCCCTTTGGTGTTTGTGCATGCATAGTGACTCCTGGCGGATCCCCCTCTTAACTCTTCCCTTCCTTTTCTCTGAACTTTTGATCTAAAAGATTTCCATAAGGCCAGATCCTAAAATTATATAAGGTACAATATTACTTTAAAAAAATAAAAAATAATAATGTGGATTTTTGAGAATATGAATATATAAATATACATGTGTCTGTGTGTATACACATGCACGTATACATACATTCATACACACACTTATTATACAGTATATGAATTTGTTGTAGGGACTAAGGAGATGAATGAACAATGTAATTAGCTGAACAAACATTCAATTGCAGATATTCAGTACAACTGCCCATGTTCTATTTTACAAAATATAATTAGAATTGTCAATTTTTATTCATTTTTGATAGATGTCTGTCTTTTGATATCTCTCTGCTTGGAATATTTCAACCCAAAGTAAGATGTGGTTTTAAATTTAACAGCATTTCATTATTAAATGGACAACTAGCATAATATGCTATATAACAGTGCCATCTGTTGATTCCAACCGAGAGAGCATGTTTTGAAATTCTCATTGAAACCCAGTGCATTCTCTGCTCAACTTTTGGTTAAAAGGTGGGTGGCCCTTGCTTACAACAGCAAGTTTATCTGATGATTCCCAATTGTGGTCAAATCTATGGGTGCATATACACCTTTTAGCATCAATAGATAAGGAAATTGTTGAAAAAAGGATAGTTTTCCCTCTCACTAATCTATACTATATTAATTTTTTTTCTCTTTGTACAGATTGTCCATTGCTTCTCAGAAGCCAGGAAACAGACTTTCAGTGTCAGGCAAAGGCTTCTTAGATCCTTGTATTGAGTTTGGAGGCACTGAAAATTCCTCAAAACTCATTATAAAAAGATGGTTTGAACTAATTCAGAATCCCCTTTCTTACTGGGAGCCTGGAAATAGAGTTTATGCCTTCTAATAAATCAGTCAAACAAAAAAGTGTGATACTGTATTCCTGGTTCTTTGGGAATAATCTTTAACAGCAAGACTAGGCAGTCTGTGCCTCCAACTATACTTGAGTTCAGTTTCCCTAATTTCCAATCGTAGAACCGTTGGTTGCTCAACTTAAATCAAACTGGGGTAATGTTTAAGGTGTTAGCCTAGAAATAAGGAACTATGAGTTCCAATCCCATCCGTGGCATGAAAAACTGGCTGGGTGACTTTGGATTAGTCACTGTCAGCAATTCACCTTACAGGATTGTTGTTGTGGGGAAAATAAGGGGCGGAAAGATATTGGTATGTTATCCACTTTGAGTTGTATGTGAAAAAACGCAGGATAAAAATCTGAAAAAAAATTAGAGGAGTCAATTTTTTAAAACTTCCCATCCCTGAAACTTCAAGTGACTTGCAATGCATAAAGGTAAAGGTTTCCCCTACCAGTTGTGGCCGACTCTAGGGGGCAGTGTTCATCTCTATTTCAAGATGATCTGTGGTCATGTGGCCAAGGCTCAAGAAACGCTGCTACCTTTCCCACCAAATTAGGCAGTACCTATTTATATACTTGCATTTTTACATGCTTTTGAACTGCTAGGTTGGCAGGAGCTGAAGTAAATAATGGGAGCTTACCCTGTTATGTGGTGGCTCTTGGGTCTCGGACTCAGGCTGCTGCCCTTCTGGCCAACAAGCTTAGCTCAGCTGCCACACACCTATATACAACACATGTTTAACAAATGATGTGATGGTCTTCCTCCTTCCCACAGCCCCGTTCACTATCATTACCTTCCCTTTTCTGTTTGCGGTGATGTTTGGCGATTGTGGTCATGGTACAGTCATGCTGGGCTTTGCACTGTGGATGATCAGCAATGAAAAGTCCCTTTCAGCTCAGAAAAGTGACAGTGAGGTAAGTTGTCTTGGGTGGAATCTCAATGCTTACCACAAACAGCCTTCAAAGGCATTATTTATTTTTTATGTATTTATGGGCCTTGCATGACTGGTCCCATTTATTTATTATATGCTGCTCAATTTCTGAAGTTCTTGATGTAGAATGAAGTTTCTAAAAATGTATTTTTAAAAATAGTTTAAAATATGTTTTAAAAAATCAAGCAGTGAAAGTCAGCCAATCAATGAATTGATAGCATAGGAATTTATTTATTAAATTTATATGCTGCCCATCTCACTGCCCAAAGCGACAACATATAGAAAGATATAAAACTGAGAATAGTCCTCTAGAAATGTTGAGAAGAAGAGAAATAATTTTGTCCAGAGCTGAAAAGATATAAATGGGCCAGTCATACTCCCTGGAGAGGGCATTTTATAAGCAAAGTCCCTTTCTTCTCAGCTGTGGGACTCTGCTAGTAATCTTTATCAAAATCTTTCTCATTTCTCTGTCTTTAATCAGCAGCCTACAATGATGGAAACAAAGAGGAGACAGTAGTTACTAGAAGCTTCCCTTAGTTTGATTCAGAAAAGGAATAGTGTATAATATTATATTCTAAGACTATTCCAATATTTGATTCCATCAAGCCCATAATAGGAGCCAAATGGATCTCTCAAATTATTCATAACCCCTGAATCTAAGCCTGAAAAATCTCTCTAGGGATGTGATGGTGGGAAATAAAGGTCTTCAGGAGACCTGAGCACATTTATATTCAGGCATTTGAAAATTACTTACATGTTTAATGTGGATTTCCAGACTGTTGTCCACATTCAGAAGCCTCAGAGAACTGTTTTACAGGATCCCTGGAATGTTCCACTTTAATCATTGAGGTGAAAGAAAAATAAATTGAGGTCTTCCATGTTAGAACTTCTGCAATGGATTTCATAAGCAGAGTCCCACAGCTGAGAAAGCTTTCTTCCTTGTTGTTACCCATCTCACTTCTCTTGGTGAGAAGGGAGACCTCTGAAGATGACCTAAAGGTCACTCACTTCTTTCTAAGACAGTAATTGAAGGGAAAATTGTGCATGCAGATCAGCCTCTCCAACCTGGTGTCCTCCCAGACAGCCCTCCCAAATTGGGAAATGCAATCCCACATTTCTGGAAGGCACCAAATGGAGAAGGCTGCTGTAAGTAATGGGATACTTTGTTCATTTACCATTCTTGATCATCTCTTGCTTACTTGTAATATTCCTGTGCAGATCTGGAACATCTTTTTCAGTGGCCGTTACTTGATCCTACTCATGAGTATTTTCTCCATTTACACTGGCTTCATTTACAATGATTGCTTCTCCAAATCTCTCAACATATTTGGATCTTCCTGGCATGTCCGACCCATGTACAACAATGGTGTATGGACGTAAGTGGTAAATCATGCTTGATAATTATAGAAGACAGCAGTTGTATGCCCAGTTTGCTCTATTGTTCCATTGTCTCTGAACTGATCCCTAGTAATCTTTATCACAATCTTTCACATTTCTCTGTCATCAGCAGCCTGCTATTATGGAAACAAAGTGAGGACAGTAGTTGCTAGGAACTTCCCTTAGTTTGATTCAGAAAAGACACAGTTATAAAATATTTTATTCTGAGCCCATTCTAATCTTTTAATTCCATCAAACCCATAAAAGGAGCCAAATGGATCTCTCAAATTATTCATAACCCGTGAATCTAACCCTGAAAAATCTCTGTGGATGGGGTGGTGGGAAATACAGGTCCTCAAGGGACCTGAGCACATTTATATTCAGGCATTAGAAAATTATTTTCATGTTTAATGTGAATATCCAGAATATCTGGTGTCCATATTCAGAATTGTTTTGATTCCATCATCCCTGGAATGTTCACCTATAACCATCGTGAAAGAAACATAAATTGAGGTCTACCATGTTAGAACTTCTACAGTGGACTACAAAGAGAAACTTACTACATCTTTGTTTGCAATGAGTTATAGAGAAGAATTCTTAGAGACATCATTTATGAGTGCCCCTGTGTGAGCATCTTCATAGAAGAATATAGGATAGTTTACACAGTAACAGATAATTCATGGGACTGTCAGAGAAATAGCAATCTGAGACATCAGAAAACAAATTATATAGTGTAAAAAATCACACATGATTTGCACTGTGTATATAGAAGCTGCACTGCCAATGTTTTGGGCTTTAATGTGTTTGTATTGTGTTTCTTTTTAAATTATTTCATTGTAAGTAAAAGCTATCACATCTCAGAGACAACCTATTTATTTAACATTTCTCTGTTCATCTACAGGGATGAAATTGTTCATGATAGTGGTCTTCTGCAGTTAAATCCAAAAACAGAAGGTGTATATTCTGGAAATCCCTATCCTTTTGGAATTGATCCGGTAATTGTCACTTAAGAGAAAGAGAGAGATAAGGGATGAATGGTTGGGATTCCAAAGAAAAGAGAAGAAAGATTCCATAGAACATTAAAGTGTGGTCCCAGGACAATGAATCTTCTCAGAGGTCCACAAAATCAGAATTATTTCTTTGCTATGTTGAAAAATAATACAATATTAACATCCAATACTACCAGGAGAAGTGGTAGTAACAGTGATTTACTCAATTTTAATTTTTAATATGGTAGATATTGATAAATATAACCATACAAACAAATGATCTTTTGGGGTCCTCCATAGTTTCTAAAAGTGGGAAGGGGTCCTGTGAGAAAATAAGTTTAAGAAAACTTGTCACAGGAGATCAATGCAGCTGGCCAGCAGATGGTAGCATTGATGGCAAATCACCTTCCAAGCTGATTCCAGGACCAGTCAGTAGACCCTGGTCTGTTTCCTCTGCTTACAACAATACCTGTGATTACGACACTGACTGCGTTTCAGCTGGTTCATTCTTAAGAAGACTTAAGAATCAAAAAATAAAAATAATTTAGCAATCAGCCATGCACAAATCTCTTCCCACCCATGTTTAATGAATAGGTGAGGTTTTGAATACAATCTAGCAGAACCAGAAATATGTCGTTTCATTTGAACAATGAATAGCAATTTATGTTAGGCTGCAAGTTTATCCCACACCTCCTTTATTATCCACAATAAGACTTACTGAGCATTGGCTGAGATGTATTTTTATTTAAACAGAGTTGATTGGCTAAGGACATGAATAGGAAGATCATGACCTCCTAAAAAGGATATTCTCAAGCACTTATTCCTGACTTGCTACTTTTCTCCATGGAGAATACAATTAATTCCATCTTTATAACCTGGAAAAGGTAGCACCCCTGGAAAAGCTTCACTGATGATTTTGGATAAAATGGTTCTTTGTCCAAATAGAAGCAGAGGTGTCTGTATTGTGATGGTAACAGAATATAGGAGTTAATATTTTCTTTTTAATAAACTTGTAACTATTAAGAAATACAGGCTGCTGTTAATTAGGGTCTTCACCCTACCAGAGGCGATCTTAATTCACTTTCCTTGCCTTCTCCCTGGACTTCCCCATTTGTTAAAAAGAAAACAAATATTTCAGTTCATAATTTCACTTGTCTTTTATTCTTTGCTTTCCTTATCTATTTTTTTCAGATTTGGAATATTGCCAGCAATAAGCTGACATTCCTGAACTCATACAAAATGAAGATGTCTGTTATCATGGGGATCATACACATGGTCTTTGGGGTGGTACTTAGTCTCTTCAACTATATGTAAGTGTTAGCACCTTAACAGGCACAATAAATGTTTATGACGTTCTACTGTAGTGTTCCCAATCCAATCCATCTAGATGTCAGCAATTGTTGATTTTCCTTAGTCTTCCACATACTAACCTTTAAGCTTCTCTGCACACATCTAATGCTCTTATTTTTTATATATGTTCTTACTCACACACAACACACACACACAAGTTTTTATAATGGTTTAGAATCTGATGTGTGTTCTGTACCCCACCCTTCTTATGCTGGCCTATGACCATAATAAAATTTAGTTTGTTTTGGTTGACTTTCCCTTCCACCAAAATTTACTCTTCAGCAACACCCAAAGATGGAAGATAAGGCCTCCCTTGGGTCCCAAACCCTTAGCAAACTAAAGTCAAAATTTTTGACAGTTTAGTTTGCACTGTCTTGATTACATGTTCATCCCAATTGTCATGATAAGGATATTTCTTTTATGCTATCCAGCATGGATTGACTTGTGATGTGGTCACATTGGATGACTTCTTCACGAGGAGGCTGAATTTCTTTGGTCATCCTTGATCCAAAATAAGTGTTGATGTGTATTAATCATTCTTTCCAGATAATTGTGTTACCAAAAAATATCAAATGAGCATCTACTACATTCACTAGATTTCCATGCTCAAGATAAATCTAGCTGAATGCCAATGGCAAATGGTTCATGGGCACTGTATTCAAAACCTGTGGGGAATACCAACTTGCATATCTTTGCAGAATAGGAAAACTTTGTGCCTTCAGATATTGTAGGACCACAATGAGCAGCAGTTCTGTCTGCTTCAATATTGTCAGGGATGATGGAAGATGAAAGTCTATAGGTTCACCATTTCGTTCCTTCCACAGTGACTGCTGAGCAGTGCTACTGGTACCTGTGGGGCTGTGGGCAAGGAATGAAAGCATGTAATGTCACAACACTAACCCATTATTTATGTAGTTGGTCTTTTTTAAAAAATAATTTTATATAAAAAAATTCATAAATAATAAGTATATTTAAAGAAAGAAAAATATGTGAAGTAAATATGAAAAAAGAAAAAACAGAGAGAAAAAATAGAAAATAGAAGAACAGGAAGCATGGTATTTACCTACAGTATATGGTTTCTGATCTTCCTCTCAGCAATTATACAGACAATTCTAATCAAACCTTTCTCTCCAAGAGTTCATCATAATTTCTTTGTTTCTATAATCTATTTTTTCCACTCATCAAAACCATAAATCACAAAATCATTTTCTTTCTTATGCACAATGTTCATAAAGGATTTCCAGTCAGTAATGTCAGTAATGACTTTTCTCTAATCAAAGAAGTCAGTTTGTCCATCTCACCAAGTTTGTCAGTTTCACCGTCTGTTGTTTCATGCTGGGCAATGCCGAACATTTCCATCTGATTTATGTAGTTGGTCTGAAGTTGAGACACAAAAGGCTTGGCTTTGTGTCCTTATGATATGATATATGGGGTGGAGGGGTGGGGGGGTTGACATCACATTGTGGAACGGATACCAGTGATGCTTTCCTTCTCTTGTTTCATGTTTGTTCAGTTATTTCAAACAAACAACCGACATTGTCCTGCGGTTCATTCCAGAGTTGATCTTCATACTCTCCCTGTTTGGTTACCTGGTCTTCATGATTATTTACAAGTGGTGCCAATTTAATGTGTATAATGTCCAGGATGCACCAAGCATCCTCATTCACTTTATCAACATGTTTCTGTTTAGTTACAATGACCCAACAAATCCTCCTTTATACAAGCATCAGGTATGAAAGTTTTGTCTTCAACTAAAAATGCCAAATGAAATCTATCACTACAGTTAGAGTGCTTCTACTTAGTGTGCAACTTGATCACGATTCAAGCCCATTTCAGCACATCTATTTGAAGGAGGATGGATTTCAGATATCACCTTCTGTTTTTCTCAAGGAAATGTATTTCAGCCAACTACAGGGCATGGTTGTATAATCTACAGTATTATACATTTGGGAAAGAAAATGTTCTTTTTAAAATGGTGGTTTCTGTTAATCCACCTTTTCCCTGAGGTACAACCTTATATTGTGTTAGCAGCAAATACTGAAGTTAACTGATTTAAAGTCAAAAAGATTCAGTTAATTTACTTTACAAGGAAAGATTATCACAAGACAATTTTTCTCCAGACAATAAATTGACTATATCATATTTTTGTTAAGTTAATCCTAGTATGTCTCAGTTTAGAAATATCATGAACACATCTTGCATTTTGAAGTTTGAAAATGTTCTTCTTGTTCACCTTATACTTCTGTATGGTTCATTCATTTCTTCCGTGCGTGATTCAGTCTGGAACCTAAATGAATGCAAGCACAGTATTTCTCTGCTCCTAATTAAAGCACTGTATCCTTTTTCAGTGCAAAAAATGCTGCTGCTTTAAGAAGTCAACTCATTAAAGATTCTTTAATGAAAAGCAGAGAGGAGCTGTGGTTGAATAAAGTCCTTTCTCTGAATGATTTTCAGAGTCCTAAAATAATTTTCATACGTAGGTCTATGTGATTATTAGCAATTTTTAGCCAACATGTTTGATGCATTAACTTAGATGGAAATCGGGAATATATACTGGTTGAATAATCTTTAAAGGAAAATACAGTAAAGTTTTTAAAAGGGAAATCTTTCTTGAAGAGGTATGCATAGTCATACTCTGGCATGGTCATTTCCCAGAGTAATATAGAGTAATTATATATATTTTTAGAGTATTTTCTGGAAGACAAAAAACGTTTTTTTTTAAATAGGCATTATCTCTGACCTAAAGTTTGCTTTAAACCATAACAGATCTTCTGTGCGAGCATAAAGCAAGCAAAACTAAAAACCTCTGGCAAAGGGCAGATTTTATTCATGTCAGCCTTAGTGTCTGTGGGGAGCGAGACAGTCATCACACAAATGTTGTGTGTCACATCTTGCATTAGATGTCAGAATGCAAGCACATAATGGCAGCATCTATGCAATGATGCTGTTGTCTATGTGCTGTCATTTTGGTGTTATGATAGTTTCTACACACAGCGTTCGGTATCAAATATAATGCAGTTTATATCGCAATAGTGATATAGATACTAATTCAAATGTGTAGATATACTGCTTAGGAGCATATATCATGTTGGGCTTTAGTTTATTGAATTGTAAAACTCAGCAGGGATATGTTGTTTTGTGTTGTCAAGTAGCTGTGAGGTGATTCGACCATTTTTCAATTGTCACTATTTCATTGTTGTTTTAAATACTATGTTTTATCTATATTTATTATTATTGGCTTTGAGTTATTGTTAAGATGAGCATCCATACACATTTATTAAATGAATGAGTGGAGCAATTATCTAGATTCACATAATATGTTAAACTATAAGCCAGACAAATTTTAGCTTACTGTGAACCCAATCAAAAGTTGTCCATCTTCATATAATTCATCAACCAGAAATAAAAAATCTGCATTCACAACTTTACAAAATCAAACCCAATGAAACACTTTGTGGCAAAACTAAAAACCTCTGGCAAAGGGCATAACATCCTATCAGAAAAAATTATCATTAACATTCAAACATAACATCATTTAACTGGCTTTGGAATCAGTAGCAAAATGGCTGGCTAAGCAGGACATGAGGGGGCTACAAGACTGGGCAGCTAGGCATATAGCCCTCCACCTACTTAACAGGCTGTATGTTTTGGACTATTCATTATGCTGGTTAAAAAAAAATGAAAGAGAGACTCAGATCTAAAAAGCTTTGATAAGCAGGAGGTATAAAGTAATTATTCAGACAATGATTATCAAGTAGCCTGTCTTGAAGACATCACTCAAACTGAATGGTAATAATTTAAGCCAGTATGTAGAACTAGCATGGCACAGAGAGAGAGAAAAATCAAGACAGCCAGAGCATATTTTGAAATGCAGATGACAAATTGGGTTGTTTACTTACTCAAAGGTGAAACTAGTCAGCTTGCTATCTTTGTCGAAGCATCTTGCATTATCTTGAAGCAAACTTATTGTCATTCCTGTTCATTTGCAGCTGAGAATGCCACATTGGAAGGGAAATAATTTCCTTTGGTCCAGTGGCTTCTGCGGGAAGGGTACAAAAAATCAAGATGGTATCCACCACTGCGTGGATAAATCCCTGCCTCTTGTTTATATTATAAAAAAGGCAGGAATATCTTGACTATTGTGAAAACCTGCTCTCACATACTGTGAACATGCTGTCCCATCTCCATTTAACTCTTTATAGACGATTAATCTATTCCTGAAGGCAGAAACTGATTTATGGACACTTTCTCATACTGAGCAACCTGAGTTATATCTTGATCTCGGTCTGTTACCCACATTATCTACAGGAGTTGGCCACATTGCAAAATGCCATAATTTAGGATAGCATATCTAGGCTTCCAGACAGCCACTAGATGGCAAGAAAGAGTTAAAGCGTTCTGTATCTTTTTTTTGCTGCCATCTAATGACTGTCCAAATGTTTGCATCCCAATTGTGGTAACCCTACTTTAATGTCTTTTGTCTGCCTTTGAAGCTTGTTCAACAAACCATGATATAAAAATAGCTTAGTGCAACTCAGATGATGTGTAGAGGTTATTTTTTCATGAAAATATGGCATAAGGCCAAACTGGGCATTTACCTTCTCCAGCCACTTGGATGTGGCCAAAGGGGCACATTAGACTTTCTGTAAATAAAATCACAGTTCAATAAGAAACCCCATGGTGGTTTTCTCATAGATATATCCTGTGATTGTAAGGAAACAGAAACAGCATTCATTTTGCTATTAATGGGTATAAAAGAAGGCTGGAGAATGTAAGTCTTGAAATGGAAGCTTGCAAATTTCACATGTTGGACAAAGTCATTATTCCTTTCAATATGGTTAGTTGATTAGTCAAGTTTATTTCGCTTAATATGTTGTACCAAATCATCAATTGTTGTATATATTTTTCTAGCAAGAAGTTCAAACCTTCCTGGTTATTTTTGCTTTGATTGCTATACCTTGGATGCTCCTGATTCAGCCTTTTATTCTTCGAGACAAGCATAAGAAAGCTCAGAGTACGGTAAGGATAAGGTCTCTTCTGCCAGGGCATTGGTACATACGTAAAGACAGAAGACAGAGCACAATGTCCTAAAACATGGAATTGTAGAGTTGGAAGGCATCCCAAGAAACATCTTGGCCAACCTTCTGCAGTTTACAGGAAAACAGTTAAGCAATCCTTGAGAGATGAAAAGCCAGCCTCTTCTTAAAAACCTTTAGAGAGGAGACTCCATAATGCAGGAAGATTATTCCACTAACATCAGAAAGTTTTCCTTATATTTAAATGAAATCTAGATAAAACTGTAATGTTGTTATAGCTGTAAAATACTCAGTATTTCTGGTCCTAGTATCTGTGGCAACCAATTCCTGACCATCTTCCATATGGTTCTGTTTTATGTACTGAACATTCATTCATGTCTTTTTTTCTGTAGCAAATATTTCAAGTTCCTTCAGCCCATCCTCAGGTCTGTGTAGCACCTTTTCAACCTCTGCTGAATCTGCTCTATCCTGTTAATTTGGAATTTTTCTTCCTCTTAAGAAAACAGCTGTTTTTTCAACAGAGAGTTAAGCTGGGAAGGCTCAGACATAATACCATAATATGGTATTCTGTGTCAAATCTAGATCATAGGCCAAGATTATAATGTCTGAACAAATACGATTTACTATGCTTTGTGAATAACTGCCAAATCAGAATCTGACATATGAAAGTTAAAGCCAGTTTGGAAATGAGAGTCTAGACAATTTTTTAAATGCTTTAAAATTATTTAAAACCAATAAGTGATACAGTATATGATTTTATTCCATTTTTCAAAGACTGCTGCTAGTAACACTGAAAAAATGGAAAAAAGGGGAACTGCACAAACCATGGCTTGCTTATATGTTTGGAACATAAATTACGATTTAAAGTTTAAACTCCAGTCAGAACAAATCACAACTTAGCATTGTATCTGAACCAACCCATAGAAATGGTATAGAAAATTGTGATCACAGTTGGCTAGAATACATAATTTCTATTCCAGAAAGGCTAGATCTACACTATAAGTCATGCTGATTATTTTTGTGATCAGTACCTTGTCATATGAATTATAGGAAGGTATCTTATACTAAGTCAGAACATAACCCCAAGTCTGTCTTCACTGGCTGGCAGCAGCTCTCTCATGATTCCAGGAAGGCCTTTTTTCACATCAGCCTGGAAATATTGAAAATTTAACTTGAGATTTCTTGTATACAAAATATGGACCTTATCATGGAGAAATTTTCTTGTTTTATGTAAGTATTAGGAAAAATATGAGAACCCAAATGAATATTATAGGATGTGGATAATCATTTTCTGTTGATTTCTTTTAAGTTTGTTTCATCAAGTCTGTCAGAAAGTCCTACTGGTGATATCGAAGTAGAGATCATGGACTCTAACCATTCTGAGAAAACAAACCAAGAAGCTGATAGTGGTGGAGACCATGGGGGACATGACCATGAAGAAGTAAGCTAAAGAATTTGGAAGACCTAACAAAGAGACAGTGCAATAACTCATTGTCTCCATCATTTTATGTGCCTATTATTTTGTGAATAATTTAAAAATATTTATAAACCATTTACCATTAAATATTTTATAATTGGTGCAGTATTAAGAACAAAACAGAAAAGAATCCAACAATCATTTGAAATATAAACATAAAATTTAAATCTCTTGGATTTAAAAATGCAAGATAAATAAATCTTAAATCAAGATAATTAAAGTAACAAAATGTTAGTATCTTTGGAAAAAATGGCATGTGTTTATTAAAAGAACAGATTGTTTGTCACTTCTATATCTTGGTTGAATGTTTGGCCATCAGACTAATTTTTAAAAAAATAAATAAAATTAAGTCCCCTTAATGTTTCCATTAAAACTATTTCTGTCAAAATGGTTTCTAAAGATGTTGTCCACAATGATAAAATGATAAATAAATCTACCTCTGGTTCATTACACATCACAATTAGGCCTGGAACTAGAATAACAGGTCTAATGTCCTCTGGCTCTCAAATCTTCCTCAACAGCCATTTTCAGCATTAGTCATTATTAGCCACATAATACTTGATACTAAAGTTGAGTAGAGCAGATTGTTCAGGCCTGCACTCACTGTATTTAGTTAATATTTACTAAAGAGAAAACCTCTAGGATCAGAGATTTATTGTTTTGGGATCTAATCTTATGTGATAGGAAGATGGAACAATCCCTTATGAAAATAAGATACAAAATGGCTTCCATAAAAGCTAAGGAAATTGAATTTTGTCTTTCCTCCTTGAAATTGGAACTTTGACTTTTTTCATGTAAAACTAGAGTGGAATGAAACTAGAATAGAATATGGACTTTGTTGTTCCAGAATTTGACTCATGTTAAATCATGTAATATATAATGTATACAATATTTAGTGGGCTAAATAGCCAGTTCTATTAAAATCAACAGATTTTGTGTAATTTAGGGTAGTACGGTAGTGTGTATGTGAGGGAAAGGGGGAAATGCTTAAAACTTTTTAGGGTCAGATGGGAAGTTTGACATTGACAAACAAATATTGACAGTTTATTTGGAACCTATTTACAGTTTCTAGATTTAGTGGTGTTTAGAATAAACTGATGAAAATCAATAGGATTTAGTGAAAAAAATGGTTAAATCAAGTCTTTTTTCCCTCCTATAACATTTATTGCAGTTCAACTTTGGAGATATTTGTGTGCACCAGGCAATCCACACTATTGAATATTGCTTGGGTTGCATTTCCAATACAGCTTCCTATCTCCGGCTTTGGGCACTTAGCCTGGCTCATGCACGTGAGTTTTCAGCTACTGCTCCTCTATAAAAAAAGTTGGATTGGACCATCATTTAAAGTACATCAATATGTGGTATCCACTCAGAACAGCCTTCACCATTCTTGTGTCCGATGGTTTGTGTTGCTGTTCCCCAGACATCATGGATGTTGGTTATGTCGTCTTTTCAATCAAAGGCTCAGTTATGTTTTTATAACTCGTGGATTTCTTCAAGATATCAGTTACATGCCTTCCGGAAGGGCCTTAAGACCTGGCTCTGCGAGATGGCCTGGGGCTCCAGGGGGGGCTCATTATCAGCATGGAGGTGGCTGATGGATCCCTAGCCATCCTCACCCCCCTTTTTATATTCTTGCCTACCCTGCTAGTTTACTGGGTTTTTATTTTGTTTTAATGTTTTTTTTAATTTCTATTTTAATTGTTTTTATTGTATTGTTTTTACTGTTGTTAGCTGCCGAGAGCCTTAAATAAAATAAATAAATACTTGTCTCATCCTGGCTTTTTGGAGAATGCTTTCAGAGCAATGTTCTTTTTAAACAGAGCAGAGGATTTTCTTTGCCACAACTCATCACAGAAACTGGCTTTAAAAAATGTTATAGTGAAAAATAAATTCAAGGCAATAACAAAGATGGGGACAGACATCTAGTGATGTGTATTTTTGCACTTTATTTTTTATTTCTTTTCCACATTTTTAAATGCCCATCTCTCTCACTTCCCCATTGGTTAATTGGAAGGAGCACTGGTTAATCATGGAAGGTACTAAATGTTGCAAAGGCAACAACAGTGATAAAATTCCTAGGATACTACAAATATTTTCTTGTCATTGTGCAGAGGCAGATGAAACTGTAGCTGCATGGAAGTGCTCTGAGTTTTTCAGTTCAATAAACTGAATAATAATAAAAATAAACAAGTTCCCTTGTTACACTAATGACATATTTAGGACTATAAATCCTTAAATCATTCATAATTATATTATTCTGTATCTAAAGAAATTTGCTTTGAAATTTCACAAGATTTAATCTTCATCTGAAAAATAATGATATTCTAAATCTAACACAGTGGAATTACCTCCGATTACGAGACTATGCTCTTAGTCCAAAATGCTCTTAAAGCGAAACAAGGTTTCCCATAGGAAACAATGGAAAGTCGGATGATCCATTCCACGCCTCCAAAAATATTCACCAAAAAATCATTTTCAATGGAATTTTATGTAGAAGTGATTGTCCCTCACATCTGAAATAAGTATCAATGATTAACATACAATATAAAGCAGAAATAGAACAAACTAACCAACACTGACGGATTTGCTTTGCTGCAGGTTCTGGGCTTGGCTGCTGCTAGGCTGGCCACTGTCTGGCACCCCCTGCTGGATCGGAGGATCCGCTGCTGCCCCTGCTCAAGGCAAAATGGCCCTTTTCCCTCAGCAATGTCTTTCTGGGGGTCTTTCCTGGGGAGTTTCAAAATGTTTCTTGTCTTAACTTGCCTCCATGCTATGAGGGAAAAAGAGATGGGCAGCAGGGATTGGGCTGGATGGTTCTGGGCGATGAGAGTTTGTGTGTATGCACATATATGTGTGTGTGCATGCGCGCTTCTCAAAGATTCCAGGCTGGCGTGAAGGAGACAAGAGGGAGGAGAGGAGGGAGAGGGGTCTGCCTGAAGGAAGAATCTGTAATCTGAAGTCTCGGGAGTTTCTTCTCTTGAATACCTTTCACTTAATTTATGCTGTTTAAACAGCAAGAGAGGAGAACCGTTGGCTCCGTTGTGAGATTTCCCGCATGAGCTCATTGCATGGTGCTCATCTTGCGAGTTGCCGCTTGTCAACCGAAATAAGTTTTATTAAAAAAATGTGCTTGTCTTGCAAAAATCTCATGCACTGAAGTGCTCGCAATCCGAGGTGCCAGTGTATCAGTAAATATTTTTACATTACATTTAAGAAATGCTGCAATGTGCTTTTAACGTTACACAACATTTATTAAAATTGTCAATGAGGTATTGCCTTATTATTCTACTTACTGCCTCAGCAGAAGAGACTGTAACTAGTTACACAGAAGAATAAATAGCTTAAAGAAGGAAACATTTCATTATAAACTTTAATGCTCAAGTCAACAGAATACATAAGTACATACTAAAATGCCAAAAGAAGTAGCCTCATTCTCATAGAACATAAAATGAACAATTTTACTTGCTTTTCTCAAAATCTTTTTTAACTGTCCTTATTCCATGTATTTATTGGTGCATCATCACATTTTAGTATTTTAGTATTCAAATACATGTAGGTTTATTTGCATCTATTCAGATTTAAAAGCCTAAGACTAGTTTATTGAAACGAATAAAACCTTTGCCATTGATTTATTCTTGGCATTAAATAGAGCTTAGCTCATCATTCTGCACTTCTGTTTTTAATGATTAACATTCATTTATTCAAAAGGATACTGTGATTTAGCATTAGAATGTGAGAAATGCTTATAAGAGATTGAAAGAAGCCAACAATAGTTTTCTTCAGTTATGAAATATTTGTATTTGAAATAAAAGAATAAACTCAGATCTTAAAACTATATTGAAGAATTGCAGTTTGAGTACTCTAAGGTTGCAACTTTAAGAGAACTAATAATTCAATCCTATTTGTGTGACCTTGGAAAAGAGCCCAAGCTCACTAAAACTAAATCTCAGGTTAAGTAGATATATGAACTTAATGCAAAATTTCCACCACCACTTGAAAATAAATAAGGTTGCAACTGATTTTAACACTACCTGAAATTTGAAAATATAGACTTGTGAATAATCAAATATGTTAGAGTAATGAAGGCATTCAGAAGAACCTGTCAAAATCTGCAAAATGGTAGATGGGGCTTCAATCAGAATGCTGTACAAACCATTATAAATGTGATCCCCCTCAAGGACCTGTCTGACCTTAATTCTCTGATATGAATCTGAGTTATGTTTTGCATCAGTATAAGAATATGAGGGTAGGTTGTCATAAGAAGGATGATTATATTTTAATTAAGGAGTCAATCTGGTATCTATCCTGAATCATTTTATAGTGTCTGAATTTTTTTTCATTAAAGTTTTCACCTTTCCTACAATAAGAAATGGAAAATTGAAAGCTTTATGTCTTCTTTACAAGACAAAGTCTAGAAAAAGCCACTTCTTTCATGGATTAGAATTTATAGAATAGCTACATTTCCATGAGAAGTTATTTTTCTCATGTGAGATTATGGAATCATCAGGTTGGAAGAGACCTTGAAGGCCTTCTAATCCTATCAGAACAAACATTTGATATGAACATGTCAGCAAACTTTCAGTTACAATCCTGCATGACTCACTTGGGAATAATTCCTACTGAATTCACTGATAGGAAAAGTACTTTATCAAACTGTTCAGGAACATGCTCATAATGCATTCTTACTGAAAGTATCCCCAAAAATGGAATGGGTCCAAATCCTTATTATATTTATTACAACACTCTAAATTTGTAACAAACATGAATTCCTTTTTTTTTTTTGGCTTCTGTGACATGTCTAGCATCTGTGAAAGGCATCGCAACAAAGTTTAAAAAACAGGCATCTGGACTGGATTTTTCTCAAGTCGAAGACTTTTCACCTTTAATCCAAAAGGCTTTCTCAATTGATGCAATTATCCTGGACGAGTGAGAGTCTTCACAGACCAGCATATTAAATTACACATAGAATTAATTGGTAACCAGTGCAGTGGCTATAACACAGATTTAATATGTATCCAATGCTGGGAACCAATTAAGACATGGAATGCCTCATTCTGGACTAACTGTAATTTCTGGGCAACCCCATGTAAAGCATATGGCAGGAATCTCCTGATGGAAATAAGAACGAGTTACTATTGCTGAATCTTTCCTGCATCAAATAAGGATGCAATTAGCAATTTTTTCTCTGGCTTAAATGTTCATGCCTACCAGCATCCAATTGTTTCAGGATTACTTTGATGTGAACAAATCATTTGAACAAATCATTAAACAAACCTGGTTTGCAACTTTCTTTAAAATTTTATTTTTCAATTTGTTCTTGATTAGTAAAGCAGCCTTCAAAAATTTAATGTAAAAGACATTTTAAGTCTGGCATCTATATGCATATATACTTTCTCCAAGAGCCAGTTTGGTGTAGTGGTTAAGAAGTCAGGCTAGAAACCTGAAGACCATGAGTTCTAATCCTGCTTTAGACAAAAAGATAACTGGGTGATCTCGGGCACTTTTTTCAGCCCTAGGAAGGAGGCAGTGACTAACCACTTCTGAAAAACCTTGCCAAGAAAATTGCAGGGACTTGTCCAGGAAGTCTCTGAGAAAGAGAGACAATTGAACAGAAAAGAAAAAATACATCCTGCACTGGGATTTTCATTATTAGAAGTAAAATCTGTTGATCTCTTAGTCATTACGTTGACATCCAAATATTTTTCTCGTCAAAAATATGGAAGTAATTTGCTACATTTTTCCAGAAATGGATTTCCAGTATCTCCAGCAACATGTTCAGTGGAGATAATATGAGCATTATCATTTAATAATACTAAACATAGGACCCCTATTCCTGCTCTGAATGCCTGAGCAAAGTCTCCATGTCTCCAGTTACAGTGATCTGCCAAGATTCATACATTATGACAAGTCCTTTTCTGCTGTGGCTCCTGTTCTCACCTTGCCCCCTGAAGGTGAGGTCCCCTTCCTCACTTTGGCTTTCTGAAAGAGCTTGAAGACCTGTCTCTGCCAGTTAGTTTGGGGGTCCCATGGGGGTTTATCCTCCTGGTATTGATTGTTGGATTTGTCAATCTCACCTCCCCCCTGTTCATCTGGCTCGTCTTGTTTCATCTTATTTCATTTATATTTTAATATTATTTCCCTGTATTTTTGTCAATTGTGAGCCACCTAGAATCGCTTCTGAGATTGGCGGCATATAAATATGATATATAAATAGATAAGTAAGTCTTAATGTTGTTTGCTTGGTTTAGGATAAATTGTTTAGTGAACCCAGTCAACTGGTTTATTCAACAGTTTAACTGAATCACAAACAGTCTGTGGAAGAACAAACAAACAAAGAATGCACAAACCATTGCAAACTAGTGAGAGGTCCATGTAGGTTTTAAATACAAGAGACAAAGCAAGCTGCTGTCCTGGGTCTGCTCCTTTCAAACAATAATCTGGCTAAAACTGGAGCATCATTTAGTGAAACTAGGATTTCTGGATTTCTTCATGCAACTGATAATCTAAAATCAGTTGTGCAAATGATAACTTAAAATCAATCATCTTATTAAAGCTAAGTAGTAGATGGACCCAATCCTCACAATGGGAACAAGGGAAAGCCTTTAAAAAATAAAAGATAAATTCAAAAGTGCATAAAAAAATGCCCAGGAGACACAGCTACATTTAAATATGCATTTCATATTAAGAATTATGTCATTTAAGTAATTTATCACTAACCAATTAAGGTGATGACAGCATTGTCTTTCTCAACAATGTTGCAGAGCTGGCCCACCAAATTTCCTTGAACTTCCTTATTTAATGATTGAAAGCCTCTCTCTGTGAGTGATTCATTTATTGCACTACATGTCTGAATACCTATTGTATTAAGAGCGTCTTTTAAATCAAAAGTCCTGCAAGAAAGAGAGGAGATTAGAGAGAAAAAAGGCTAGAATACAAAACTCTATTATATAATGCTTTTGCCTTTAATTTTAATTTACCTTAATTTTTTATTTTTCAGTAATTCATATGTTTACTTACTCTTTATGCATTCCTTCAAGCAAAATAAAAGAAATCCTTTTTTGTTTCTCAACAAAATCTGGAATACCCTCAATAATTGCAGGTAGCATGTTGCTTGTTATGAGAGAAATACATGCAACAATCTTCATCTGATTCAATTTCTTGGATAATTCTTTCAGGCGAGCTTCATCAGTCATTAGTGTCTGAAACAGTGTAACACTTATGAACAATCATCAAACATCTGACATATTTAGCATCAAAATATATCTTTATAAGGACTTCAACTTTTTCATGAGGTTCAGAATAAAAAGGTCTCTTCAGAAATGTAACTACTATCACGATTTTCATTATATTTAAAAGTGCCGGTAATACAAATACAAAATGATCACACCATTTTTATAAATATTATTTTATAAATTTTTAAATTTAAGTTGTATTAAACAGCAAATAGAGCCTACATAAATACTGTTGAAGTCCATGGCTTATCTAGTCCAGTTTTTTATATCAAACATTAACCAGTCACATTCATTCAGAATGCTCTCAAAGGTGGATAGGAAGATCTTCTCTTCTGCTGTTGTTCCTGATTGATTGCCATTTAAACAGTAAAATTTGGAGAGCCTGGAGATACTAAATAGCTGTAAAAACTAAGTGTTATAGACATCATGAACTGCCATGACTTTGTCCTGTCTCTTAAAACCATTGAAATTATGATTGTCATCACATCTAATGGCAGCCTATTCTGCAGAGTTAGGTGTTTCCATTAATTTTAATAGGAGAAAGTAAGATGATTACTCTAGAGTCAGGGGCTCCATTAATAACTTATCACATCAAATACAAGGCATAAAATTATAATGCAATGAAATGTATGGCTGTCAAGATACCAGGTCTCATTATAAAAGGAGTCAGCCCCAATGGGCTTGAATGAAGTAGTTTCAAGTTTGCTTCAGGAAAAATCCTACTTTGATACCATAAATGGTAATAACTATTGAACAGTCTACTGGCAACATGCTAATCTATAACATGACCTGTTTATATTTTTTATTAATGTGTTAATTTTTACTATATTATTAATGTGTTAATTTTTACTATATTATTAATGTGTTAATTTTTACTATGTGTTAATTTTTACTGTCAGGCAGGATTGTATCTTATCCCCCTTTTTATTTTGGATTGTCATGGACTATACCATGAAAAAGGCAATGAATAATTTGAACTTTGGCATTCCATGGAATAAACAAGGCAAACTGACTGACCTAGATTTCACCGATGACATTGGTTTACTTGAAAATACTCAAACAGCTGAAAGATATGATACTGGCACTTGAAGTAGAGGTAAGTAAAGTGGGTTTAAAACTAGTGAGGACAAGACCAAGCTGATGCAAGTTGGTAATGTTCAAGACAACACTCTGATAACAATAGGAGGGAAGGTCTTAAAATTTGTGGAAAAATTCAACTATCTTGGCAGCATCTTGGATGCAGATAGGGGATCAGAAGTAGATGTGAAATGTTGAATAGGTAAAGCAACTGCTGTCTTCCAACAAATTTGTTGTGTGTATCTATAAACACAGCAACTAAGATCATATTTTTATGCCATTGTCATACCAACTGCCATTTATGCCAGTGAGACCTGGAAATTTACAATAAAAATTAACCATTAGATCAGTGTCTTCCAGCAATGTTATCTCAGAAGGATTCTTCGTATTTCATCAGGACCATGTCACAAATAAGGAAATTCTACAAAGAAGTAATTCCTGAAGACTCTCTGAGATAGTGATAGAATGAAAAATGTGCTTTGCTGGACCCATGTTCTGTATGAGTGAACAATGCCCAGCAAAGACTGCAATCAATTGGATACCATCAGATGGTTAAAAAAAAAGGAAGGCAAAAGATCAACTTTGAATGGAAGGATGTAGAGACTGTAGCTGTGGGCCAAGAACTGTGGAGAACACTTGTAGCCCAATGTGCTTGGCACAGGACATGAAGAAGATGTTGTGCTTTATTCTATAAATATTTAAGCCAACCATGAATTAAGTATAAATTGCTATCCACTGTATATGCGGTGGCCTAGCAATTAAGATGCTGGGCTGATCGACTGGAAGGTCAGCAGCCTGAGTTCGAGACCCAGGCGCCATGTAATGAGGTGACTTGCTCCAGCTCCTGCCAACCTAGCAGTTCGAAAGTATGTAAAAATGCAAGCAGATAAATAGGTACCACCTAAATTGGTGGGAAGGTTAAAGTGTTCTGTGCGTCTCAGCATATAGTTATGCTGGCCATATGATCACGGAATCTTTGGACAACACTGGCTCTTTGGCTATGAAATGGAGATGAGCACCTCCCCCTAGAGTCAGACAGGATTGAAAGGGGAAACCTTTATGTTATATATGCTAGAGGAAAAAGGAGAACAAAAGTCCTGAATTAGAAAGCAGATTACCTCTGGAAATGATTTTTTCTGGTAATCCCACTGTAACAGTTTCAGGTAGCTGTTTGTTAACACCACAGTAGGACTAAGATTTGGTTTTGAGATCCCATTAGCACCAGGAGATGATGACATTTCACAAGAAATGGAAGATAATTCATCTTGTATTGATTCCCTTATCCATTCAGTTGTCAAATCCAGGGCACCTGAACATTTGGAGATAAGGGAGATAAGAGAGACCAGACTTGTACTGTCTGCTTTACAAGGGCACGTACCCAGTTCAGTAGATGAGCTACGAAGTACAATAACTCCAAGATATAATCACCAAAAAGAAGTAAAA